>VZTN01004340.1:0-46176 GCA_013400515.1 Erpornis zantholeuca | reverse complement strand
AGTAACAGAACAGTGAAGCTGCAGCATAAATAAGTAGGAATTCCCCAGATTCTGCTGCTGAACCCCAGACTGACTTTGAGATCTCCAGAAACGAACTGGCTTTAATGACATGCTTCTGCAATGCTCACAAAATTTCAAGTTTGTATTGTAAATCTAAGTTGATCTTTTTTCTGGAAAAGTATAGTCTACACAGACACATCCACAGGTATACAGATCAAGAATTTAATTTATTGAAACAAGGCTAGTTATTTCTCTCTCTGTAGCTATTGTAGCTCCCTTTCTGTAGCTGTTCATAAAAGAAGGACAAAGTACAGCTACTGGAAAATACCTTGGGTAAATTCTCATATGCTCAGCAGGGCTTACAAGAAACCTCATTCAAAGGTCTCCAGGCTCTGGACCCGTATTCTCTTGTTCATTACACTCAGCAGGAGGAAGCCACTGTCTGCATGATTTAGGTGGTCAGATGATCAGGAGCAAGATGATTTAGTGTTAAAAATACCAAGGCAAGCAGGAAGCAAGCAAGTTTACAGTACTATTCTCTGCTAAGTTTGGCCAGAGCCTGAACTAGCAGTTTCTGCTGAACTCTAGGGGTACATGTACCTGCTGTACATGACAGCAGCATGGAGAAAGCAATGCTTAGAGTGCAGGCATCACTTCCATATGGTTTTTTTTGGGCTACCAAACCATCGACACTTCAGCTTCAAGGTGTGTGTGGGTTTTGTTTTGGGTGTTTTTTGGTTGAGGGCTGGTTCTGATTGAAATGTGTGTTAAGACGTGAAAGGCTTTTTTTTTTTAATGCCAGGGAAAAAATAGAAAAAAAAAGAACAAACAAGTTACTTATTTTTCACCTTGTTTCTGAAGAATATTCTTCTATTTGAAAACAGCCAACATCAGGTAACTAGTTAACACTTTTAAAGTGAATAATTTGCTTTACAAATTTTGTGATACTGATTAAAACAGATACAGATTAAGAAAAAAAAAAAAAGATAATAGGAAAGAAGCCTAAGACTTTATTCTAAATCAAAGAACTCATTTGCTGTTCCTCCCCCTGGAATACTTTGACACAAAATGATGGAGAAAGAAGGGGAGGGACAGGAACTAAACTGTCTCGGATTCTTCCTTTCCAGTGTTACAAGCCTGTAGCATAAGTGATATGCTTTTACATAGACTCAACCAAGCTGTGCCTAAACAAATATTGATTCTCTGTAATTAGAGCCCCAGTCATCAATAAACACACCTCTATCATACACAGCTGAATTACATCAGTCACATGTGGCGTATCACTTACATAAAATGCCACTACAGTTTCTGCACCACACAGACACCACAGAAAAACTTTAAAAACAGGAGATTGAAATTATCAAGCTTCATCAAAAGTTTAAAAAGACTGGAGAAACCAACCCAGCCTCCAAGGACATCCAATACTGCTGGCATTCCCCACTTACTGTGACACTGTGTTCAAGGCACACTTCAAATTACAGTTTTCCCACAACACATCAGTAATGCAGCTCATTCTGCAACTCTAACTTTTCTTATTTTTACCCTCACTCCTGTCTTCTCCATTTGGAATCATCAGCACTTCTCTGTGAATTCAGTCCTTCCTCTTTACCAGGCAACTGCTTTCCCAACTGCTGAAGTGGGTGATGCGCCAAAACCAGCTCACTTGAGAAATAAACCTCTCACTTGAAAAATGTAACAGCAATAAGATACAAAATAGTTTACTTTGTTTCCCAGAGACTAAAATTTTCAATTATTTCAATGCTTTTAAGCCCACGCTCAGTGTGTTTAAATAAACCACAAAATATTCCAACAGTTCAGAACTCTGAACCAAATATTAAAAAAAAAAATCAAGATAAATACAAGCAAATAAATTAGATCAGCAGCCAGAAAATACTGCCTGAAGAAATGCTACTGAGTGCAAGTCAAGATGAAAAAAGCAAAGAAACAAGGACAAAAAGCTAATCTGATAAATATAAAAATAGGTGGGTGGTTGTTTCACTGGTGGAAGAACTATTTTTTATAAGCATGGGTCCATCCCATGTTCACATTTCATAGCTGCAGGAACAATCTGCAAATTTTAAAGTGTTGCAGTAGTAAAATCATGCAAAGTGTTGGTAAATGCAAAGACAAGTAAATCTCGGGGTGGGGGGGAAAAAAACAAACCAAAACCCACAGTACCAGAAAACAAGCAAGGCCCACTTATTTCACAGAATTAAACAAGCAAACTAATCCAACTTATTTGGAGATGATAGTTGCTTGCAGGATTTGCAGGGGGAAGGGTTATGTGGTCTTTATGAAAGATTTGATCCCCTTTCCAAAACAGATTCTTTCCACCTCCCCTCAAGTTTCATCCAGGAAAGGAGCACTGTTTGCCAGCCTAACACTGCAATAATTTTAGATCTTTGAATAATTCTTCAGCGAATTTTTTTCCCATATATATCATTCTGGTCTACCCAAAAAATTGTGTTAATTTACACCCAAAAAATGGTGTAAATTAACACAATTAGAATTAAGTCTTTTCACCAATAATAACAGGCAGCCTTTATTCTCAATATTGCTTCAGAATGGTAAGAAATACTAATGGTTTTTCCTGCACTATAATATTACACTGCAGAGAAGAAATTGTGCATTATCTGACTGAATCCTTCTTTGCCACCAGACTTACAAGAGGTAGACAGTCACGGGATAAAAGAATCCTGAATGGGCACTACTGAAGTGGTAACTAATTTTCCCATACTGTAAGCAAAAACTGAGCTTCCTCGAATCTCCATAAAAGAGAAAAAATAAAAAACTCATTAAAAATCCAATCTGTGAGTGTATTCTTACATTAGGAAGGGCAATACCACCTCTTGAAAAGAGTAAAGAGTTAAAAAAACTAAGTTTTTATATTTCATTAAGAATCATGTAGAATATAAAAATTTGAATGCCCACTGTCAAAATTCAAGCTGCTTACTAAACTCAGAAGTCCTGTTTTGAGTTAGAAGAGCATTTTAAAAGGGAATTTTAAAAACGTATTTCTCATTTTCACTACAGTTAACTTCTGTAGTTAGCAAGCAGTGAGTTTTTCAGCAGAAGGTTGGGAGAGAGGCCTCCAAAGATTCCTTCCAACCTTAACTGCTCAATATTTCTATTACCAAAAAACAGCAATTCCAGAATCAAAAATGACTAGCACAAAAAGCAGAGAAAACAAACCTCAAAAATTCAGGAGTTAGAAAATCAAGCACCCAATTCCATCCAGTTCCTAGAGCATTTTCAGTTGACAACTGCACAATGTACCTACAAGAAGCTAAGTGTTTAGACAGAAAAATTCTGTTTCTCCCTAGCAATGCAGAATAACTTGAAAATTTGTACTGCCCTTTAGGGATAAAATTCATACGTAACTTGATATAAAGGAGATACATTATAGTATAGCTGCTTCAATTTCAAAAAATAATGGTTTTATTAGCAATGTTTCTGATGTTATAGACTTTCTGATAAATAATGCAATAAAAGAATAATTTAAATATTGAAGTTTTTATTATTTTCATCTTCTGTCCTACATTTGTGTTTTATGCTATGGTGTTAAAAAAGTTAAAATATATTCCTATTTTTAGGTACTTATAAATCTTAGGGAAAGTGAGGATTAAGCATTAACATACACTAACTACAGTTTCAAAATCGTTTAGCTGACTAAACACATTAACACACAACAGTAAATTTTTGCAAGAGAAGTTAATTAACTTCTTCAAATCAAACTCTGGACTCTTCAACTTCTTATAAATTGTTCTGACCTAAGAATTACTAAGATTCCTATTAGCTAACAGCAGAGTTCACCAGAGGAAGCAGTAGCCATTAAACGTATCACTGCTCTTTGTCCACTTTGCTGTTCCAGATTAGTCAGACATATTTTTCATGCAATACATGAGTCCCATCCTCATCTCCCTCCTAAACACACACCACTCGAAAGGGGGTACTCCAGGGCATCCTCCTGTTCACTCCATCACCTTCACAAAAAGAGCCACTTCTCATTTCAACACCTTTCTGTATTTGATGCATGTGCAACACGAATCTGTAACTGGTTATATTGCCATCACTGCTGCTGGAACCTGTTTCAAACCACAGGCATTCCTGCTTGTTACACACTCACAGCAGTTTAAACACAGGCTAAAGAGTCAAAAATAAAAGGCCATTGAAGGGCTTTGTGAATAGAATGTTGTCCCACTGTTCAAAAGGAAAACACCAAGCTGAAAAGTCGTGTTTTTAAAGTAACTTGGTTAAAACTAAACTCAAGACATTTTTTAGACAGAAACCTCTAACCACAGACAGTAATTGAATTCACTTCTGTGTGATCAGAAAAGAATTCCTGTTCCACACCTAAAGGTACCTGTGCTTTTTATTCTTTTAACTGCTTCTTGCAAAGGGAGTAGCAGAAGGAAGCAACTTTTTTTTTCTTAAAACTACTAGAACTCTACCCAAAGGATAGGGTCATCCCTCCTTAACAGGAAAATGTTTTGGTTCCATTTTTTCAACATTCCTGAATGAAAGAAAGAAAGATATTCTGCTGAGAACTGCACTCATTGGTGAATCAAGAAAATAAAACCATATATAGCTTCATGTAGCTCTAAAGGGAGCAGGGAGTTGATTATGCTTATGGACTCATTCCAACTCAAGAGAATCTATGAGCTCCAACAACTTTGTTTTTACATGTTGTAAATCTATTTTCATTGCACCTTGAGATGTTGGGACTGTGCATAACTTATGGCTGCTGCCTCAAACAGATTATTTAGAAAAAGCTCATTAGCTTTATTTTCATGCTAACTGGACTGACATGTGTCAAGTTTCATTTTCCTTTCAAGACACTTCAGAAAATTTCTGTCAAATTATGTGCCATTACCTCAATGTACTCGGCTTTCCGATACATATTAGTTCAGCAGGTCTCTGAAAAGGAACTTCCTTGAAATAAGACACCTCCGTGTAACAGCAACTGCTGAATAACACAGCTGAGCAGAAAATAAAATGCTCAACTAACCACAGGCTGAAATGCTACTCTAGCCGGGCAGACGGGCTAAAGAACTTTTAAGTCCAGGGGGCCATGTTAAGTATATTCTAGAAGCACAAATGCAGCCAATCCTCCAGCAGATGACTCGTCATAAATACGAACGACTGCTCACCTAGAAAACACCAGAGAGAGCAGCGGTACTTCTGCCAAGAGCAGCGAGCAAGGGCGTTAGCGGGGCGGGTGTGTGCCGATACCGCCAGCCCGGCTGCGAATATAAGACAGATACTTATTGTATTTTTGATTACAGGAAGCAGCCGACAAGGGCCCCATCGCCCGCGGGAGCACCCCACACCGGCAGCAGTGACCTCGGCGGCGGTATCCCCTCCTCCGTCGGCCCGTCCCCTGCTCTGCCCCCGGTTCGCAAACATGCCCCACCCAGCAGTGACACGACGAGGGTGACTCTCAGGAACACCTCTTCTTCCTTCCCTCGCCCCCGGCACTAGAGCTCTCCCTGCCGCTAACGCGGGCAGCCGAGTTCCAGCGGGGAGGGCACGGGAGGAGGAAGAAGGAAACGCGGTGGGAAGGAGGAGCGCCGGGAAGGAAGGAGGGAAGGCGGGAGCCGGGATGCTGCCGCGACGCCCCGCCCCGCCGCCGGGCCGCCTGGCAAATGGGGCTCTGCGCAGGGGGCTGCGGCGGAGAGCGGGGGAAGGAGGGAGGGGGAGGAAGCGAGGCAGCAGCTCCCCCGCACAATGGCCGCTCACCCTCCCCCCTTCCTTGCCTGCTGTTCCCCTCCCTCCCTGCGCCCGAGCTGCCGCATCCCCCGAGGAAACCAGGGCGCGGACCCCGCCGTACCTGCAGCGTCACCTCCTCGGGTCTCCAGTGCGGGCGCAGCCGGCGCAGGAGCTGCAGGGCGCCCTGGCGATACCCGGGCCCCTCCCGCTCGCTGACGGTGATGTCCAGTTTGGGCACCTCCGGCGAGCCGGGCGGGACGTGGATGTAGTTGGACATGACAGCGGGCAGAACGCGGCGCGACACGGGGCGACGAAGGAGGGCAGCTTACGCTAATGTTTCCTCCGCGGCGGAGCCGGCAACTGAGGGGGAAATTTCCACTTCGGCTCCCAATAAAGCGGCTCCACCTCCCCCGGCTGCAACGCGGAGCAGTCTGGGAGAGCGGGCGGAGCCGGGTAGAGCCCTTCCCTCCCGTCCCCTCCCCTCCAGCATCCGCCCGTGTCCCTCGGCATCGCCCCACCGCCGCTGGACCCCGCTGCCCCGCGCAGCCAGGGTAATGACCCGCATGTGTTCGGGGCTGCTGCGGAGAGCGGGCGTAAAGGAATGCAAGGCTGGCAGCTGCCGCGGCGCCGCCCGGGCAGTTACCGGGCGTGCAGCTGATCCTAATCGGGCTTGGAGTTACCTGCTGCGGTTGATTTTTTTATCTATTTTGCGTCCCGGCTTTCGGAACCCCTCACCGTCTCTCTCCTTTTGTTTACCGCGCCCCTGCAGGGCGCGCACCTTGATCCCTTCCTTCTACAGCACGGTTATATTATTTCATTTTTTCCCCTGACTGGAAATGTTATTGCCTTGAAGTTATTTTCGGCGAAAAAAAAAAAAAAAAAAGAGCCCGGACTATATCACAGCTTGTACCAACCATCAGAAAAAAAGTCCCATCTTTTTTAGAAATATTTTGCTGCTCCCCCTAATAGTCCTATGAGTAGCGGCCTCCTTTCACATTCTGTGATCTTCCCACACAGGAAACACTGAACAATAAGTTCTTCTGTAAAAAAAAAATGAATTGAGTTAGACAAAGACACAAGAACTATGTAAACAGAGTAATAGTCAGGCTCTCTCCTGAAGAGCTGTTACTCTAAACCAGACCCAGGTGAGGGGATCTTTAATCTTAATATTCTTTTCCATCTAAATTCTGATTGAGACCAAGTTCTTAAAATCTTTGGAGCCAGGAATATGTTGTGAGAGCTTAATAAATAAATTTTCCTTCTGCTGTATTTTAAATTAAAATTTAATGTTTATGGGTTGGTGTTATTAGTTATTATGTTATTCTACATTAATAGGATTTTTCTATCAAGAATTAAAAGGGAAAGAATATTTGGAATCAAATTTCAAATACCATAAAATTTCACCCATTTCTTCTATTAGCCCACTTTACTTTTTCTTCTTTGAAAGCAAGGGTATTTTGAAATTTAAATGCCTTGAAAAGTAGATTTCTTTTAACACATTCACCTTCATACACTGTTTAGCTCTATAAAGCAATATTAGCATAGAGGCATGATATCACTCTACCAGATCAAGCATGTGATTCATGGTGGCCTCTACTTCTGCTTAGGCAGTTTGGTAGATAATAAACTAAGATTTATTTATAGATTAAGGCCAAAATGATACTTTGTTGGAATAAAATATCAAAGGTTGAATGTTCCACCTTGCAAATGTTAATTTTAACAAGAACTGGTCTAAACAGAGATTCAGTCTTGCTAATGCTGAGAATAACAAATACTTCTACCAGAAGGTTTCAGTTGTTAACTCAGAGAAGCCTTGTGAACTTACCCACATCTGATTAGATTTCCCTAAGTTGTTTGTTAGTGTATTTTTAACATAAAGGGGGTAAGTTGGAGCAGTCATTGTGCTTAGATTGTTTGGGAATGATGAGAGCTGAACTTCTGTGTATTAAATATTTACAAAGTAGATGAAAAAACCTGAAAGACTTAGGCAGTAGCATAGCACTGTCATCTTTCTGGTCATGGTATAAAGACACATCCTTTTGGCTTGTCCTCATGGTGCATTGGGAATTCTTAATTCCTGGGGTTTTTATTAAAAAAAAAAAAAAAATCCTGGTTTTCTTAATTCCTGTTATTTTCCTCAATAAAAGTTACAGTTACCTACTCACTCGGTTTCCTTCCCTTTTTACCTTTCATTTCCCACAAACATTTGCTGTGTCCAAATCAAACCCCAAAAAATATGTTTCCTCTTAACGCTTGATACATTTGCAGGTACACCACACCAAAATAAACTCATTCTAAGGCTGGTCAGAGATATTCACAACAAGGAACTGAAGAAAACATGAGGTTTTGCTTCTCTCCCAGGCCTGCGCTCTACCAGCCAGCCTGTCTGACCTGCACATCCTCCTTATTCAGCCATTCTCTTTTCCTTTTCTGCTAATCAGGTTGTGCCATTTAAGTTATTCCTACACTTTTCACCTTGCCTTTATCTCAGTGCTGGATGCTTTATAAGCTCTTAAAAAAAAAAAAAGAAAAAAAAAAAAAAAGAAAAGGCATAAAGAGCGACATCAGGATCAGAACCGGTTTTAACTTCCCAGGTGCAGTTCATTTGGCTGCTTTCCAAAGCCAGTAATTGCTTCAGAAAGACTCATTGCATAAATGTGACTAGAAATAGGATCCCTTCTAGCTATAGTTAATTTTAATAACATTTTGCATAGTAGAGTTTCAAAATGCTTTATATTGTCCTAATCTCACAAATAAAAAAACTGAGTAATCAGACAGTTAAATTTGCCATTAGAGCAGACAGCAGTCTTGGATATAATTTTTTGACATCCAGTTCTGTCCTTTGATCCAGCTCATTCAAGCATATAATTTCTATTCATTATCCCACATGTATTACTTGTGTCAAGATGAATCATGTCTCTGTAGACATGGTATAAAACTGTAAGTCAGTTTTACATATTTATTTATTATATTGGTTTTTGAACTGCCTCGTGGCCTAGCATCCATACTGATTTACCAGCAACAACTCTTGACATACAAAGTTGATTGTTCTGTCATGTTTATTGTATTCTGTAAACAAATTTTGTTTTAATCTTGGGGAAGATAAGCTTGAAATAGTTTATTTTATAAAAATCTTGACAGTTTAGAAATCTCTTGAAGATGGATACTGCTTGGTATGTTGTTGAAATGGTAAAACCTCCTCTCTTGAGCAAGTTGCTGGACACAATAATAGGTTATAGCTTTTTCAGGTGTATTTTGAAAGCTATATGAGACAGAGTAAAAAGCCTCAACTCTTGTTGCAGTTCTACAGCTTAATTTTCTAGTAGGCTCCCAATTACTTTACACTCATTTAACACACTCCACATTATAACCTAGTTCCTGACTATCTAAGTTATTTTTCCAGCATGGGAGTGGTGTGGTGCATAATGTTATGTGTTAGGAGATGTGATTATATGGGAAACAGATAAGAGGTTTCCAGCTCCTTCAGCTGTTCAGGGTTTCACATAGAAACCTCAGAAATTTCTAGTGGAAGTCTAGATATCTGTGCCATTGGGCTTGGTTACCCTCCAAGGCCTCTCCAGTCACACTTCCTACTGGAAACCTTAACAAAAGAACAAACCCCTTAACCAGGCCTGTTAATTAATCTCAACACCAGGAAGAGATAAATCCTGCCCAAGTCAGTAGGACCAAACACATATTTACATTTAAGCAGGTGCCAAATCCAAACGAGCAGCTTAGCAAGGAATTCTGCAGTTTCTCAATTTTCTCCATGCTGTATATTTGTTTAGGGCTATTTATAAAACAATATAGCCACTAAGTCAAAAGAAAAAGTCTTCATATTAGTTACATTATCAAAAAGTGCCTGTATAAAAATAGAGATTAAATAAAGCAGCACAAAATCATAATTAAGGCCAGTGCATGCATTCATTTTAATAGACAAAGCTGTATTTTAGTATTTGAAGAGTAGTTACAAGTTGACTGATCCTTGACTAAACTTGAACTCTACATGTATCCAATGATTTACCATATCCTGGTGTTTTTCTCAAGGGCAACAAGTACACATATTGTGTAAGTACCCAAAAAGAGTCACTTCAGCAGATTTAAGATCTCCTGCATTCAAGAATAAATTCACCGGCAGCAGTACAGGAGGAGGAGTTGAACGACTTTTGTACCTTCTAGAAATTTATGCTTTTCTAATATTTTATCAACTAATCAAACATCCTTCTACAAGTGAAAATCATAAATATCTGCAATTCAAAACACAGTCCATGAAAAAGACAATATCAAATATGTATTTAAACATCATACAAGCTGTAAAAGAAGCCTAGAATACTTTTTCCTCTTTCTAAGGTACAATCAGAATGCCATTCTGTATTCTCTAGTGGAATCTCTAATCAATTTTACAGTACAAAGCAGGGCAGGGAGGAGATTGCTGAACTAAATTAAAACAATTAAAAATTGTGTAGGGGATTATTTTGAGGGACTGAGAGTGTGGTTATCACAGATAAATGACTGCTACTTTACATTCAACCTGAATCAATGAGAAAGAAGAGAAAAACCTCAGATTGTGAACTGGCTGAATGGCAGATCTCAGAGAGTTGTGATCAGAGCCTACTTGGAAGCATGTACCTGTGGTGTCCCCAAGAGTCACCCTTGCTTAACTTCATTTAGTGTGACCTGGGTGACCATCAGCACATTTGTTGATGATACAAAGCTGGGAGGAGTGGTTGATCCACTAGAAGGCTGAGCTGCCATTCAGTAAAACCTGACCAGGCTGGACAGTTGGACACAGAGGAACCCAGCAAAGTTCCACAAGGGCAAATACACCCTGCACCTGGGGAGAAAGAGCCCCCACACCAGCACAGGCTGGGGGAAAGCAGCTCTGCAGAGAAGGAACAGGGAGTTCTGGTGGACAAAAGGCTGTCCATGAGCCAGCACTATGTCCCTGTGGCCAAGAACGCCAGTGGCATCCTGGGGTGCATTGAGAAGAACATTGCCAGCAGATCAAGGGGGCTTTTATCCTCCTCCTCTACTCAGCTTTAGTGAGGCCACCTCTGGAGTGCTGTGACCAGTTCTGGGCTCCTCAGGACAAGAAAGGCAAGAAAATGCTTGAGACAGTCCAGTGGAGGATTGTCTGTGGAGACCATTAGGGGTCTGGAATTATAAAGAAAGGCTGGACGAGCTGGGCCTGTTTAGCCTGGAGAAGAGATGACTGAGAGGACCTTATCAATGATTCTTAAGGGCAGTTGTCAAAAAGTGCTGGTGCTCTGTGACAGGAAAATGACCTGGGCACCAACATATACAGGAAGATCCATCTGAATAAAAGGGAAAATTTTACTTTGAAGGTGACAGAGCATGGTACAGACTGCCCAGAGAAGCCACGGGGTGTCCTTATCTGGAGATATTAAAAACTCACCTGGACCTGATCCTGTACAACCTGCTCCAAGTGAGTAGAAAGGCTGGACCAGAGGATCTCCAGAGGTGCTTTCCAGCTCCAACCATTTTGTTATTCTGTGAAAGGCAAAGAAGGGTATCAAAGAGGGGAGATGAGAGATAGAAGGGAAAGGAAAGAGCAGGAAATTGTTGCAATTCTGTGTCAATGAGATAAGAAATTACTGAACTGGCTTATGTATCTTCCTCACAAAAACACCATTCCCAGTGACTTTCTTGGTAGTTTCAAGAAGTCAAGGAGCA
Organism: Erpornis zantholeuca; assembly: GCA_013400515.1. Taxonomy (NCBI): domain Eukaryota; kingdom Metazoa; phylum Chordata; class Aves; order Passeriformes; family Timaliidae; genus Erpornis; species Erpornis zantholeuca. The sequence goes on along the minus strand of VZTN01004340.1, from coordinate 34,773 downwards.
AAAAAACCAGATATTATGCAAAAGTTGCACTGCACTCCTGCTTATGGCCAGTTCCATTACATTAAATTGAGAGATGACCAGGAGAACTCTGGGGCAACACCACAACATCCTTTTCATAAGCATTCCAGCTGTGTGCTGAGGCCTGTGTGTCCAGTAGACTCCAAGCCAGGTGCTCTTTTGGTGCCTCTGTGTGCACTTTTTCTCTAGGCCTTACTTCCAACCTTGTTCATAGTCCATTTCCTAGAGAATTAAGACTAATGTGACCAGATTTTGAGTCTGCCCTCCATTAATGACTTAAGACGGAGCAACTTTAGAATTTCGCTAGGTCTTTAAATGCCAAAGATTGTTTTAAATCCTATAATTGGGAGTTACTGAACAGGTGGAACCTACAATCTGTAGGTCATCATCTCAAGGCTGGTTTTGAAAGCCCTACAGATTATTATTATTGTTTTCAGGATTATGTCATTATTCACCTTGGAGATTTTATTTACTCCCAAGGCATTGATTCTCAGAGGGCTGGCAAAAGAAGTATTGTGGGCACAAGAGAAGAACAGCTCAGAACAGCCTGGTATTTAATCATAGGCTGTAAATATCTTTTACAGACGTGTCTGTTTGCAACTGTCAGTAAGCATAGAAAATTACTATATTAGTCAGCTTTATTTATATTTTTCTTAAGGGAGATCTTGGACTATTAGTTAAATTACATTTCAGCTTCAAGGATAATAAAGCTATGTATTCCTCTTGGAAAAGTAAAATAAATATTATAATAAAAAATAAATAAAATATAATAAAATTATAGCAACTGTACCAAGGGTAAAGGGCCAAACTTTGCCCAATTCTCTATCTTCCCTTCCATAGGGTTATAGAGTTCAACAGCCACAGGAAGCACAGAGGACTGCAGGGGAGAATTGCTTCCCTGGTTCCTGCAGCTTGGACAACCAGCACTAAGCAATCAGGAGGGTAATCAAGGAGAAAGGTATCAAGAGTTGCTAAAAGAACATCATGTCTTACTAGGAGTTCCCACTGCAAGTGAAATTCAGACTCTAAGTTTTATCAAAACATCTTAAAATAGAACTGGAAGTCTCACTGCAGTGTAAGCAAACACATATTCTTAATCTTTACCAGCTTTCCTAGATTCTGTTTCTTTCTTCTCTTCCCTTAAAATATTTTGGATTGTGTAGCAGATCCAACTCTGCAGTCTCTGCACTTGAAGATGTGACATACCAGTAAGGTTTGTGGTTTTTTAAATCCACCAAGCTTTTATCATATGTAAAGCAAAGAATATTCATTCTGGCTACCTCCCACCCCCCACCCAAGCACCAGAGGTGTGGAGCCATGCCTCTGATTCTTTCTCATTCACTGGAATTTTGCATTTCTATGTCAGCTGGGCCTCCCTGCCTGCAATCCTTGAAGTCTGAGGTTCAGAGAATACAGAGAAAATCTTGTGCAAGTAATCACAGCTGCAGGATTTTGTTTCTTTGTGATCTGTGTACCTTTTGCTTCCATGTTATTCTGATAGTTACATTTTATCTGGATTTTAAGTTCCTAAGTGAGGAGAATTTTTGTTTAGAAGATAATGTTTTCCCTGGTATTTGTTACAATCGGCTATGTTTCAAGTATGTCAGGAGCTTAGTCAGCTGTTCCTGCAACTGAGACTTGTTTTTCTTCTTTTTATCCCTTTCATCCAGTGGAAAAAGTTTCCTGCTGCTTTCCCTACTGATATTTAATATCCTATCTCCAACTGATGTACATCTTTAACTTTTAAAGAACAGCATGTCAGCTAGCTCTGCTAATTAAGACTCCTTCTGGTTTTGTAGTGTTTGGTTTTCATTCGTTGTTTTGGTTTTTTTTGGTTTTCATTGAAAGATTATTTTGGAGGTATTACTTCTCGGAGGAATGACTTTTTCTAATCCAACTCCCTCTTCTTAACAATAAAAATTTTTAAAAATCACTTGCTCAAGCTTTGCAGCAATGTATTTATTTAATCTTCAGCATTAAAGGAATGCTTAGAGGGAGCAAAGCAGCCAGTCAGCAGCTTTTTTGAATGTCTGGTACAAGTCATTATAATGCAAAAAAGTAGGGAACTTGAGATATTTGTTTTTAGTTTCTCTAGAAGTGTTTTACATTCTAATAGCTTTCCTGATAATCATCTTTTCTCCTCTTTTTTTTTTTTTTTTTTTCTTCACAGGAAATAATCTTTCTGGCCCTACCAGCAAATACTTACAGTGGAAAGCAACAGCAGGAAGCCATTAATATGTAGCTATTGATCATGTTATCAAAATGTATCACTAAGAGGAAGGCTAAAAGCTGTCCACTGGTCTTTTTATGATGACTAAATGACAAAAATGCTTCCAAATCATTCAGTGAACATTGAATTCCCTGTTTATCTTTACAAGTATTTACTTCCCCACTGTCTTTGGGAACAGGAAGATCCAAGTGGTAAAAACCCACAAGTACACAAAAGCAGGAATGTTAGAAGGGTAGATTGACTGATGCCATCATGTGATGGATTAATTGCCCAGATTTATGTGTTTATATAAAAACCTGCAATGCTGTTCATAGACCCTCAGTGGTGAACAAGTGGAACTCGTGAGATAGCAGCTCTGGGACAATTACATCTAGTTCAATAAATCATTGTCTTCTTTGCTTTGCTAAGTCACATAAAGTCATCGGCTCAAGGTCAGCTTCTGTGTGGTTCTTAAAATGTCCCCAAACGAGCTCTGCCACAGCCTCAATCAGATCTTCTTACATGGCAGCACGACACTCTGATGAAGTAAAATAAACCCAGAAATCTGAACCTTCAGAATCTACTAAGGAAAAAAAAAATCACTTTTAAAATTCCCTTGATGAATTTAAGGTCACAGCTTATTGGTATTTCACTTTCAGGGATTTTCATTTCCTCCACCAAGAAGGAAAACTTTTCCACCAAGAATGTTGATGCCAAAACCTAAATCTCTGGCCAAAACTGTTTTCCTCATAATAACATCTCTGTTGCTTACTCTTTTATAAAGCAAACTCTTTAATTATTTCCAGAAATATTCTGGGCTTCTGCTTTTCTCTAATGTATTTTAACCTGCCCTTTCTATCTTTGAGGTGTTTTTCAGCATTCTTTCCTCAGTTAGCTATTCAAATTTGATCCTCATAATTGACTAGATGTTTTCATTTTTTAAAAAAGTGAGGCTTATCTTGGGTGGAAAAGATCACAAATAAGTGGTTTCACCCGGTCAAAAGTGCCTGGCAAAATCTGAATTTCATTATGGGAAGGATCACAGAGTAGAACACAAGTAAAAGAACATAACACACTTTTGATGCAGTTGCTGAAAGCATAAACAAGTTTGGAAAAGGGTTAGAAAATGAAATGTAATTAGTACAGGATTTGGGGGTTTTGAATACTGTATTGTGAAACACAGCCTTAGCGGGAGGGTGGGGAGGGGGATGATAGAAAAGCTGCATGATAGAGAACCCTTGGCTTGAAGTTCAAGAAGCAGCTGAAATAGGCACAGAAGCAGCCACGGAGAAGTACTTCTCAGGTCCATGACCCTGTTTTACAAAACCCCAAAGGTAATTCCAGTTTCACCCGAGGAAAAGGTGTTCTATGTGAACACAAGGTGAGTGAAAGCAGTAAAGGCATTTAAAAAGATAAGCTGTTTCCATTCGTATAGCCTATGGAAACCTTTTTCAAAAACTAATCATTACTTCTATGACCCTTATCAGCAAAACAAGGAATTCATGTAATAAAAATTATGTCCAATGAATTTAGAATAAATTAAAGAAAGGCATTTTTAGCTGAGATAGGCATGTAGAAAATAGTGCTTTGGGCAGTTTAAGTAAATTTTGTGGCTGAATAATTTCATAGCTGATAGTAATACATGCAGTTACTGCACATACCAAGTTAAGGATAATTAAGATAAAGGTGATTAAATCTCATTCTTATATAGTATAAATTAAATTGCCAGAAGTCAGGAGGGAATTTTTTCTTCTGAACGTTTTTTTATTGCACACTCCATATTTTTAGGGAATATTAAAATATGTTCACCTGTTTTTGGAAGCCTCTGCTTCTTGGATACAGCTGGTAACAGAAGAGTGGATCACTGATATCATCTGGCATCAGATTATTTTTGGTGTCTGTGGCGGAAAGCCACCAGGCCTGCAAACACACCACTGCAGAAATTCACAGTGAGAACCATATATTGCATTGTGTATGTATTCAAAAAGACGCTAAAATATTCATTTAGCCATTTTTAGTATGTTTTAAATTTCCTGGTTTGGTGTTCTGTAAGAATTAGAACTTTTTCCTATGTTGAGTATTCAGAACAAATGCTGCTGCACATTGGTGATTGGCGATCTGAGGGAAACTGAGTCCTGCCACCAAGCCTTTCTGCTGCCTTAAGCCCTTCAGGACTGCTGAGGAAATCCAGGTCCCCAGAGGCATAGTTCTCCTCTGTGTTTTTTTCATGCACAAGCCCAGCTGTTCATCAACTGGTGCTGCATGTGTAGAACACACATAGATTAGGTTTTAGTTTCTATACCTCTGTTTTCGTAATTGCACTGTGAATGGGCATTTCATTCTATTTTTATAAACTTGTCTGTTTTATTAATATAATACACTTGTCAAAAAGGCAATCCCAAGATGTATTAGAAAGGGTAGTCACAGCAGGGACTACTTGCAAATCCGGAGGTATGCAGGGTAAAGAAGTAGGGGAACAGTAATACAAACACCATTGAGACCTCATCTGAAACACCACGTCCAATCCTGGTCTCATACATTAAAAAACAAAACAGACAAAAACCCAAGTATAGTTAAAGGATAATAACATAATAAGGTAAATGGAGACCCCCATCCTCTTGTAAGAGAAGTCTGTAGCTTGGCTAGTTCCACCTAGTACCAGAAGAGCTGTGTGTGGACAGAACCATTCATCACAAGTTTCTGCACAGATGTATCCTGAAGGTAAAATATACATTTAGGGTATAAAACAACATTAGTGTGCAAAAAATAAATCTGGCATAAACTGATACTGGAGTTGTAGCTTCAAATTTCTAATCTTGCACAGAGGTCCTAAAACAGACTTCAAATATGAGCAATGGGGACAATAAATCTCTCAATTTAAAAAAACAAAACAAAACAAAACAAAGCAACAACAGAACAACAACAACAAACCACCTCAAAAACACAAACCAACCAACCAACAACAAGAAAAAACAAAACAAACAAAAACCCCCAAACCGACCGACCAACAAGCATAGTTAAATCACAAGAATTCTAATCACTCTGTCCTCTTCAAGACAAAAATAGCAGGCTTCTTAATGCTGGGTAGTGTAATATCTGTAAGGAATACCAGACATTCGCAGGAATGCTAGAACTGTACTTTAAATTCAGCATCCCACTATTTTCAGTTGTTGTAATTAGGAATGAGGAGGGTTATGCAGAGAAGCATAACCCTGTGTACACCCAGCCCATCCCTAGTTAAGAGTTCTGATACTTCTCTGCATCTGACCATGTGGTTATAACAGAATTATTCTTTTTCCAGATTACTTTTTAGCTGCACTTTTCAAGTACCTGATTTTGTTCATCACAATTTAGGTACTGACAGTTAAGAAAGCTGTGAGGGAGGATTGCATTTACTACATAACAAAGTCATTTTCAGTGGCTGTGTGAAAAAAATGTCAACCAGCATGAACAGAAAATGAAACTGTGACACATATCTGGTTTATGAGGTGAAGGTTCCCTTTCCTCTGGGAGCCACTCAGTATCACAGAGAGATTTGAAATACAACTTCTCTAACAGTCTGCTCTGATAACACAGCCTCAGTTAGAGGCTGGGAAAGATCAGAGCTGCAAAACCTGCATCTGAAAGACTGAGCTGTTACTTCTCTGCTGCAAGCAGGTAACAAAAAGTGTCAATGGAAACCATTTTTATGCTTATCTAACAATCCCTGATGAGCAAAAAAACTTTTGAAGATGTGAATTACAAAGGACAGGCAAATATCTAAAATGGCAGGGGGAGTCATCATCCTTTCCAGACTTTTCTACTGGTACCACACCTTGGTAGCATCAATCGCAAAAATACTTTGCCTCTTTGTTTCCTCTCATGTTCTCATCTGTCTAAGGCACCATGCTAAGGATTCCTGGCTCAGAGGAATATCAGAGTCCATGACAGTTGAACAGATTGTACGTGTGCATGTCAAACACTTCATAATGTAATGAGAATTCCTACTCATGGATAATAAACCAGACAGTTCTAGCAGAGTTTCTCCTAGGCTTTAACACAGCTCATGGACTGCGAGTAGTCTGACTACACCAACTACCATCCCCATCAGTTGCTATACATAAATTCAAATCTATCTGCAGTACTCATCTATTGGGATAGTTCACATGTTGTCTTATCTGAGAGACACCTAAAAACCAAAACCAATCCCTTACATGCATGTGTTTATTAAGCAAGATTGATGTTATAAAAAGAACAACTCTTAAATTAATATTTACAAAAGTAAAGTTTTATTGTGGAGAAAAGTAAAGAAAATCAAATAAAAAGTAAAAATCCTGGGCGCAGAGATCGGGGACTCTAAGCCAGACTGGTGTTGAGCCCAAGCACAGCTCCACAGCAACGTCAAGTGGAATCCCAGTAAAACTAGGATTCTAAAAAATTTTAAGTTTTATCCCAATGGGAATACGACCAATAACCTCGGCGTTGGGCCCCTTCCACAGCTAGCCTGGGGAAGTGCCCTTGCTAGCTAAGGACAAAGGTGTAAATCCTTGGCCAGGAAAGGCAAAAAGGAGCCAGCTCTCCCTCTGGGCACCCCCTTTTATGCCCTTTGTCCCCCCCTTTGGCACACCCATGGTCCACCCATTGTCCAGCCTCTATGGTCCCCGATGATGGGTGGAAGGCACCATGACATCACTCTCTCTGACCAATGGCTAGTTGATGTCAGGGGAATATCTTGCAGGTGATGTCATCAGTGTTTTAGGCGGGAAAAGATCCTCATTTATACGCAAGGTTGTCATGAAGTCAGGTGCAAGACCATTGGATGAGGTCTAAAAATAGTCCCTGAGGTGCCTTCTGTGGGGGTTGTCAGCCACTTCTATAGAGGGAGACACTTAAAAAGGGTTATTAGACTTTTACAAAGAAATTATAAAACAATAGGATAATTCAACTTTAGGGGGCACTTCCTCAACTGCCACAACCAATTAACAATTAACTTTTTGAAACAATTAACTATACAAAAGCCAAGTAAACTTATTTCATGCATAACATTGTACATGGCAGATATACAAGAAAAGTATTTAAAATCTGTTATCTGAGACAGTTTGTGCCTTTTTAAACTTGACGATCAATGCTATCAAGCTGCTTCTGCACACATGCAAACAAAAACAAGGTTAAAATAATATTAGATCTGTCTTAATTTCAAAATGATCCTCCAAAATGAAGGCTGATGAAGTGATTAATCTATTGATTTGGGGCACCGAAATTTAGCACAGTGCTTTGAGATAATCTCTGGCATAAATGGAAAATTGCTGGAAAGGAAGGCCACAGATAAAATAGGAAACTCCAGGTAAAGGCAGTTAACTCTTCAGATTTAGAATTAGGCCTTCGCACAGATCACAACTATGCTTTGCAAAAAATTCTTGGAATGGTTGTCCTTTGCAAACTGATCATATAAATTTCTTCACTGGAGGGTTCAGCACTCCCAGCAATAAAATCAGGAAGCCCAGTAGGTTTCCACAGTACTGAAAAGACATCTGTGAGATATGTCAAGACTGGGAATGTAAAATTATGACATAAATTTAGTGAACATGTTCAAAAATGAGGATGGATGTACTGGAATTTTTTTATTTCTCCTTACCTTTTTCGGACTGCTAAAATTAGCAAAGGATGGTCTGTTCTTAGTCCTTACATTAATAATGGCATGACAGTAGAGATCTTTCTCACTCCCAGAGCCTAAACAGTAGGATACAACTCTCATAGGATGGCAATCATATACTTGTGTACATGAAAACTCTCAACTTCTGTAGAGAGGGATTTTTTGTTACTTCTTAAAATACAATAGTGTGTCTCCTTATTTTGTTAAATATTAGTTTATTTTTAATTTTGGTAGAATTTTCCCAGATGCTAGGTGCTCTGGTGCTAGGAAGATGCACAGCCATTTTGTAGAATTCTTCTGTATAATTAAGCAATTATTTAGCAAGTATTTCTCAAGTCATGTTGTTAATAATAATCTTGGCTAAGAAAATCAAAGCAGAATGTCCCTCACCTGCTATCACAAAATTCCAAGGTGATGATAATAATTCTTCCATACATAAAAGCAGAGAAAGGCAGCACAAGACTGATGAATGAGAATTTTTGTGCTTTGAAGGCAGTCTGAAGACACTGTCCTTGCATTTCAAAAGCCCCATGAATTCCTGCTAACAGGGTCAAATGGGGCATTGAACACAGCTCTGCCAGGAATGAATTAAGGCAGTACTCAAAGAACAAGCACGAAAGATAGGCTTCTCCTTTAGCCAGCTTTTACTGGACAAGAGTTTTTACTTGAGAATTAAGATGGTAAGTAGTTTGTTCAAATGGCTAATAATCAAGAAAGTGAGCTGGATTAATTCCCGTTGGATAATAAGGAATGATCAGTACCAAGACCATCCATCTTCTTCTATATGTAATTCAGTTTTATGAATTCACAGCTATACATAAATTAAGAGTTTTTAAAAGGTTTGTGGAGTTATCCTGCAGTTTTTGAACTTTTCTGCTTTCTCTGTGAATGGGCATTTCCTTTGGACCTCAGGTGGGAATGCATTCAGGAATAAAGATAAGTCTAAAATAATGAATTGCTTTGTTAGAATTATTCATCTTGTTCCATTAACCCATCAGCCATGGATAAGAAGACTCAGAATTCAGATCCTGAGCCTGTTTCAGTCTCCTTCATCTTGGCACAACACAAACCCCTCTGTATCACGTTCTGACAACAAATAGGTATTCCTGTGTAGACACAAGCTTGAATTCCACTTCTGTAAGAAGCTGGATGTGAGGCATTACATGCTGCTAAAAACAAAACTCAGCAGCTTGCTTTGTTAATGAGCTTTATTTTTTATATATATTTAATACTTTAACGTTTAATAACTCACATCACCCTGTCCATTTCAAATGGAATATACAAAGCAAAACCGTCACATGGTTATTAAGAACTGCACTCACTCCATGTTTTAGAATATAAAGATTTATTGTTTTGATTATAATCCAATTTAATGTCTTTAACGCACCAGAAAATAACTTGCATATCTTGTGAAGTGTCTTGAAGACTATTCTAAAGACAGTTTATGCAGTTACTACAGTTAAAATAATCTCCTTGGCAGCACAGACTGACCTGTGGAGCAGCACTCATGTGCTCTTGCTGCCTGTGCCATAGTTGTTGATGAGACATAAAAGGACAATGGCTTTAATAAGCATTAACCTACTTCAAAATTGCAGGATCCTCATCTTTGATCCTGACAGCAATTTCAATATGTAAATATATGCATTCATAAATATATCCGTGTTCTGGGGTGCAACCTGAATAAATGACCTATCTATTACACTTAGACGGGAAAAGGGAAAACACCAACATAGCATAACATAACAAAACCAGGAAATATAACTGTTTTAATAACTGTGGAAGGCTAATACATATTACTGACACAATTAAATATCTCATTTGTCTCAACCCTTAAAAGGAAAAAAGGCAAAATGCTGAAAGTGTCACTGAAGGACTATTTATTTTTAATGCTATAAATACTGCTGCTGACAACTACATTTAATTAAATTATTTACTAGGCATTGACTAGTTAAGTAGGGCTTTGTACATGGGAAGGACTCTGAGAAGCTATTATTATTCTACTGCTTGTAACTCAATATATTTGCTAGAGCATGTGCACAGGGTTTCTGGTTCAGTCTCTGTGAACTGATATCCCAATTATGCCAATGCCACTCATAAAAAGCACCAAGTCACACGCAAAGTTATTTCCCTCACAGAGCTGTGAGAAAGAGAAGTTATACCAAATTACTGCCTGAGAACGTGGCATCAGATCCAGTTGTTTGATTCCCCCTGTAGGCAATTGCATTCATTCCTGTGTTAGTGAATATTTATTTTATCCAGCTTCTTTCAAGTCTAGATGGAAATCAAGACCTTCAGACAGCAATAGCATAAGGAAATGGAAGTATAATTATTATGATTTTGATGGCTCTCTATTTTCACAAATTGCTTGATATGAACCAAACCCCAAACTGCTGAAGTCCACAGAAGATTGACATGAGTAGACTGTTGGAAAGGTGTCACATTCAGAAGAATACAAACTGCTGAGATCTCATCTCCAAAGGAAATATTTTCATTTGATATGCAGGAAACAAGTGTACAGAAAAAAAAATCAGAAATATAATGTTAGCGCTATGACATGTGGGCTTTATTTTTATCCTCTTTAATGTAAGCCTTGAGAATAATTCTTGGGTTATTTTTTACTTCAAAGGACAACCAGGTTTTATTCAATTCACCAGATCTTCATGAGAATATTACTTTTAATATTATTGGAATTAGAGTTCATTGGATAAGCTTTTTTCATACATATTATGGGACATTTAAAAGACATATAGAGGTGAAATTAGGGTAGCGATTTAGTGGTAGAATTGACAGTGTTAGGGTAATGGTAATTGAGAGCCAAAATGAAGTGCATTTTTCAAGTTTGAATTGGTCCTATTCAGGCTTCCATCCCTCCCTTATCACACTCCTGTTATATTAGAGATGCTTATAGTAGCAGGATTTTGTTCCAGTGGATAGTAACAGATACTAACATTGCTCTAATCTTGTGTTTAAACAGTCTAACCACAGTGAGCTCCTCCAGTGTAAATCAGAAGCCTCAGTAATGAAGACTTGTTCATAATAAACCCCATCTCTTCATTTCAGGGGGACAGTTTCACCTTTCTGATTTTATTGAGAGAGAATCTCACTCCATCTTTTAATCTAATGAGAGGGATGAGGGTTGCAATGTCAATCAGACACATACAGGCAATTATAAACAGTAGTGACTGGGATTTTTCCCTTACCAAAATCCTTGCAGTGGGCACACAGCACAGTATATATAGAGCAGAAGGAAGTTTGGGTTTTTTCTGGGATGCAGGGGTCCTTGTCCTGGGTTGCAAAGTAAAACGTGACCAAAAGCATGTATTCTATCACCATCTTCGTGAACTGTTGAAACCAGGTGGGGCAGTGCTCCCTGCCTCCTCCCTCTGGATTATCTTCTGTTAATGGGCCCATCAGGGCCTTGCCCCATGACTCACAGATAACTCGCCCCTGGACTATCTCCTGCTAATGGGCCCATCAGTGCCTTATCACATGACTCACCATCCCATTGTGAGACACTCCACCCAAAGGGAGGAACCAGCATTCCATCCTGGATATAAACTGAGATTTTGAAAACCACAAGCAGCCTTTCCCACTGGATTTCCAGAGGACAAGAGCTACATACCTACCACTGGACCTTCTGAGGAAGACCAGACTTTTCTACAGGATCACCACTTCAACAGAACCACATCCATCACTTCAGGAGGACTGCAGCCACCATCTTATGGGACTGCCACTGCTGCCCTGACTGTCAGGGTGTCAGGTTGTATCTGACTCTGTCAGTTTAAACCAGTGTTTCTCCTGCCTTGTTTTATATATACATGTGTACATAGATATATTAGTAAAGAACTATTATTCCTATTTCCCATATCTCTGCCTGAAAGCCCCTTGATTTCAAAATTATAATAATTCGGAGGGAGAGGGGTTGCATCTTCCATTCCAAGGGAGGTTTCTGCCTTCCTTAGCAGACACCTATCTTTCAAACCAAGACAACTTGTTTGAAGTCCAGAATTATTTTACATTCCCTCAATCTTGGGCTCTAAAGCAGTGCACGAGAAATGAAAAAATGTCAAACAATGCTGTATCTAACACGGACGGCAGGGAATGTTTGAGGGTTTCTGTAGTCCCACCTGCTGGTAGTTTTTTACTATAACAGGAAAGTTAAGAATGGTTGTGTTCACAAGCAGCCTAGGGGATCAATGACCCCATTTTTAGGGTAAAGCAGTGCTGAGGATGCACCATCCAGACCACACAGAACCCACAGTGCTGGTGGGTTATTTAATCCTGACTTAATTTGTTGCCAGGGCCCAAATGCCCTAAAACACCTACAATGTATTTGATGTACTGCTACCTTACACTTTTCAGTTCATATGCTGTATAGCTGCCTGATTATGTGAGCCAAAACAACATTTAAGCAGGTTAGATCAGGAGATTCCACTCCAAAAGCTCATTTCTGGTCTAAATTAAACCCTTTTCATTAGTAGCATGTTTCTGCTTCTGATTTCCTTCCTGGGTCTTTGCTTTTCACAGCTATCCTGTTGTTGGGGTTTAGGATTTTTCCTTTCGTTTCTTTCTCTCATGGAATTTTGTCCCATCTGCCGCAAAGAAGCCATAACAAACTGATACTTAAGAGAGACAAAAGAAGTTGCCATGGGAAGTGTGCGGCTGGCTACTCTCTTACCTGGGGGGTTTCTCTTAGAGGAGCTGAGATACCGTGAGATTTGGGCTGGGGAAAAGGAGGCTAGGTGCAGCTCCCCACTCTCTTGCTCTCGCAGCTATGGAGTGGAAGGAGGCTGCAGTTGCTGTGGGGAGATTTCATCACCACTGCTGGGTTTCGTCTCTTGCTGCATTCTACCATGAGTGAAGCTCTTCTTGTGGGAGCAGCTGTTGCACTGGAACCTTATTAACCCCCCACCTCATTAAAAAAGGACCTTTTCACCATCTGCAGAGGTGCCTCAGGGGAAACCTTGGGACCCCGAGCCCTTTTCCCCTCCAAGGGAGCCTCTCCCGGCTGTGTTCGTGAGTCCGGCTGCCGCTGCCCAGCCCCCCTCCGTTTCTTTGCCACTGCTCAGGGTTTGTTGCTACACTGTAGCCACACACCCCCAGCCTGTTGGGACAACCCGTGGCTCCTGCCACAGCTGCTGAGTTTCTGGTACCTCTTGCTTGCTACCGCCTGTCCTGCAGTTCGGCCGCTGCTCCGAGGTTCCCGCTGCAGCTCAGTTTTGCCATTCAGCCCACGGGCGTGAGGGAGACGCACCTGAACTGGCACCACAGCGCCCCCTGCCGGCGCGGGGGAACATCGCACCGCCCTGCCCAGCCGGGAGCCTCCAGCGCCCCTGCCGGCCGTGAGCGGCACTGCAGCGCAGGGGAAAGTGCTTCGTGAGCAGGAAGAGACTTCATTGGGGTTTCTGTTCTTGTTTGTTGTTACCAGTGTTGTTGTTTGTTTCTCTTGTTATACATACACATACTAGTAAAGAACTGCTATTCCTTTTCCCATATCTTTGCCTGAAAGGCCCTTAATTTTAAAATTATAATAATTCAGAGGGAAGGGGGTCATATTTTCCATTCCAAGGGAGGCTTCTGCCTTCCTTAGCAGACACCTGTCTTTCCAAGACACTTGCCTTGGGAGTAGTCTCAGAATCACAGAATCATTTAGGTTGGAAAAGACCTCCAAGATCAAGTCAAACCTTTGACCCATCACCACCTTGTCAGCTAGATCAGGGTACTGAGTGCCACATCCAGTCATTTTTTTAACACCTCCAGGGATGGGGATTCCATCACGTCCCTGGACAGCCTATCCCAATGCTTGAAAATCTTTTCCATGAAGAAATTCTTGATGCTCAACCTGAAGCCCCCTGGGCATATCTTGAGGCCATTTTCTCTTGTCCTGTCCCTCATTTCGTGGGAGCAGAGCCTGACCCCCACCTGGCTGCATTCTCGTGTCAGTGAGTTGTGGAGAGTGAGAAGGTCTGCCCCTGAGCCTCCTTTTAAGTTAAATACCCCTGGCTCCCTCAGCTGCTCCTCATCAGACTTGTGCTCCAGACCTTTCCCAAGCTGTTTCCTTCTCTGGAAACACTGCAGGCTCTCAATGTCCTTCTTGTCCTGAGGGGCCCAAAACTGCATGTCAAGTTTATGCTGAGGCCAGGTAAAGGGGGACAATCACGGCTCTGGTCCAGCTGACCACACTATTCCTGATCCAGGTCAGGATGTCACTGGCCTCTTGCCCACGTTGGCCCAGCTGGCTTATGTTCAGCTGCTGTCAACCAGCACCCCCAGCTCCCTCCCTGCTGGGCCAGGCTCATCACAGTATTCCTTTTAAACAAGGATGGATGAATTAAAGACAAGCATTTACAAGTATTTACAAAAGGAAGTTAAAAACATAGCCTGTTTATAATGTACTTGGATATGATAAATACTGACAACAGTATGGATTTTTCCAAGGGTAACTTCCAAACAAGCCCAAGAGACAATGTGCTGTGTTGGTGGGACTAACTGCAAGTAGCCTAAGGACAGCCAGCCAAAGATCTTCTCTACCTTAATTGCTTACACCACACTGTGGCATTTCAGTCATATAGTTTGTTTGGAGTATCACATTCTAGCCAGTAACATTGTTTAGCCTTTCCCTTTAGAAAGAAGGGAAAATAATCCCAGCAGATCTACTGTTAGGTTGAACACCTGGTGAGTGCTTAACCAAAACACAAGGGTTCTTTTATGTTCCTGCTCCTGACCACACCAGCAGCCCAATGCATATCCCACAGGATCTCACACAACCTGGTTCCATAATCCCATCTGTAGGACCACACCTGATCCAACTCCTGGCCCTGCTCCTTTGCTTTTTTGCCAAGCTCCCACAGTGCTACTGCCTAAACAAAGAGCTTTTTCAGGCATCAGAAAGTTACAACCTGGCTGCAAGAACCATATCAAATCCTATTTCTGATAACTAAATTCCATTTAATCTATCCATAATCCTTCAAATACTGTAAATGTTTGTCTTTCGATTAAAAAAACAAAGCCAAACCCACGGGGGAGGGGGGGTTGGTGTTGGATTTCAACGCTTTAGGAAATACTCCCACCGGGTGTCTGGGGATGCACGTGCGCTCCATGCTCCCTTCTAACTGGTATTCATCGCAGCAACTCCTTCCTTGGGAAGGCAGAGCATCCCGAGGGTGCACCAGCTCCTTTCTCGGGAAGGCAGAGCATCCGGAGGCTACTCCAGCGGACACAAGCCGGGATGCGGGATACCATCCCGGTCCATCCCACCGCAGCCGGGACCGCAACTCCTGGGCATCGATGACTCCGCGCTCAGGCTGCCTTGCCAGCGCCCCACCGCGGAACCCATCGAAGAGTCGGCGTTCGACTTTTACCAGTGGAGTACCGAGGCCGCGGGCGCCATCTTGGAGCCTGGCAGGGGCAATACCGGTGAGCTTCCATAAGGCCAGTTTTAGGGTCCGGACTTGGGGAGGGACAACCCCAAATACCAGCATAGGTTGGGGGTGACCTGCTGGAGAGCAGCTCTGCGGGGAAGGACCTGAGAGTCCTGGTGGGTGACAAGTTGACCATGAGACAGCAGTGTGTCCTTGCAGCCCGGAAGACCAGTGGTATCCTGGGGCGCATCGGGAAGTATGGCCAGCAGGTAAAGGGCAGTGATCTTCCCCCTCTACTCGGCCCCAGTGAGGCTACATCTGGAGTGCTGTGTCCAGTTCCAGGCTCCTCAGGGCAAGAAAAACAAGGAGCTACTGGAGAGGGTGCTGAGGAGAGTAAGAAAGATGATGAGAGGCATGGAGCATCTCTAATGAGAAGGGACTGTGAGAGCTGGACCTGTTTATTCTGGAGAAGACTAAAAGGGAATCTCATTAATGCATATAAATACCTCAAACGGGTGCCAAGAGGACGGTGCCAGACTCTTTTCAGTGGTGCCCAGGGACAGAACAAGGAACAAAGGCCATAAAGTAAAACACAAAGAGTTTTACTACTTTAAAACACAAGAGCTTCTCAACATGAGGAAGCACTTCTTTACGGTGAAGGTGGCAGAGCCCTGGAACAGCTGCCCAGGGAGGGCATGGAGTCTCCCTCTCTGAAGACCTTCCAAACCCACCTGAACATGTTTCTATGTCACGTGCTCTGGGTGATCCTGCCTTGGCACGGGAGTCGAACTGGGTGATCTCCAGAGATCCTTTCCAGCCCTAACAACTCCCTTATCCTGCGACTCCTTTCCCGCTCCTCGCCGACCGGGGGCGGGACGGTCGAGGGTGCCCCGCGCATGCGCAGGCGCCGCGCCCGCGGGTCCATGGCACAGGCGCGGTCGCGCTATCCCTGCAGCCCGCGGTAGNCCTGCCGGGCCCGCCCGCGCCTCCGTGCTCCCAGGAACCAGCCGCAGGGCGAGGGGACAGCGCCCCGAGCTGCACCGGGTTGGGTTTAGGTGGGATATCAGCAGGAATTTCTTCATGGAAAGCGTGATCAGNGCCCTAACAACTCCCTTATCCTGCGACTCCTTTCCCGCTCCTCGCCGACCGGGGGCGGGACGGTCGAGGGTGCCCCGCGCATGCGCAGGCGCCGCGCCCGCGGGTCCATGGCACAGGCGCGGTCGCGCTATCCCTGCAGCCCGCGGTAGGAGGAGGGGAGGGGAGGGGAGGAAGAAGATGCCGGGGAAGCTGAAGGTCAAGATCGTGGCGGGGCGCCATTTGCCGGTGATGGATCGCGCCAGCGACCTGACCGACGCCTTCGTGGAGNTGGAACGGGCTGTCCAGGGAGGCGGTGGAGTCGCTGTCCCTGGAGGTATTTAAGGAAAGAATGGACGTGGCGCTCAGTGCCATGGTGTGGTTGTTACGGTGGGGGAGTCGGTGGTCTCGGGGATCTTTTCCAACGTGATTGGTTCTGTGATTAGGTAGACGTGTTATAAGGAGGATGGAGAAGTAATAAAATCATCTTTAAATCAGTTGTATTGCTGAATATATGAGTGGTTGTACTGGCTTTACTTTTAAGGCAAATATTACCTTTCCATTTAAAACATTAGAAATACTAAAATATTTTCAAAAGGGGCTTTTAGTCAACAAACATTTGATATTATTTGTGTCTTTAAATCACTTCATTGCATCCAGAGTATCAGTATCTAACTTCAACCTTCTTTACAGTCATATAGTTAACAGGCAATATGTAGGGTGTTTGTCAGTAAGGGATTGTAAAATAAGTTGAAGTGCAAAATAACTGGAATTCTTTAAGGCCCAGGTTGGAGGGGCTCTGAGCAACGTGATCCAATGAGTGACATCCCTGCCCATGGGAGTTTTGAATGAGATGGACTTTAAGGTCCCTTCCAACACAAGCCTTTCTATGATTTCTGTTACATGAGCCTTATGTTTTTTGATTCATTATTTCCAATATGGATTACTTAGAACACTTCAGAAGCATTCCATAGATTCAAGAGTTATACTGTCAGAAAAATCAGAGCTATTTAAAAAAGATGTGTTATGAAAATGCGTGTCTTGTACCACAAATAGTGATTTAGGTGTACTACAAACAGTGATTGAGATTGACACAATACTAGAATTAAGGTAGAAAGACAGAATGCATTTCTAGAACTTTATACACTGAAAAATATGATAATATTAATATAAAAATAAATTTGGGATATATAAGTCCTGATTTCATTTGATGCTTAAAAATTTGGTTGACATTGGACTCTAAGGGCATTGCTTAATGGGAGAGTAAGCTGGTAATAAAGTGAAGATATATTTCAGCTTTTCCGTGGAACTGAAATAGTACATCATTCTATTTTATTACATGAAACTTAGGTTTTCACTGTTTTTTCCGCTGTTTCGCTGGTCAGGTTTTAATTTATAAAAGCTTCTCTTGCAGACTGCCGATTAATGCAGTTTGAAATTACAACAATTCCGATGCTTGCCGCCAGGAGACAGGGAAAACAGAACTAGGAAATACAGTTCACTGAGTTTCATGTGGCCTGTTTTTACTCTGTGTTAGGAGAAACAGCTCTTCTCTTCTGTGGGTTACTTGTTCTTAACCATACTGTCCGTGTAGCAAAGTAGATTTTTGAAATTCATATAGTAAAATACTAGCGTAGCAAAAAAAGGAAAATAAAAATTTTCATCAAGATCGGTTTGCTTAGTTGGGTTAACATGCAGTTCCATGAGTGTCTTGGCACAAATAAGGCTAAAAAAATACACAAGTGGGGGCCTTGCTTTTAGAATTGTTACTTAGAAACAGTATGGAGTAACTACCCTTTCCATATGTGGAGTAGGCAATACAGCAGGTGAGATTTATTTCAAAATAAATTGAGCTTGAAACTATAGTTTTATTTTTCCATGTGAGATTGCTGAAAAACTTTACAATGTGTTTTTCCTTAAATAAAAACAAAAAATACATGTGAAAGTTCTGGTTGTTTACTAGCCTTAAATTTCCTTGTTAAATATTGCAGTATAAACTTAGAATTAGAAAAGAAAATGAGAAGATACTTGAGAGCTCTTACTCGGCTCAGGTTATGCGAAACTTGGACTTCACCAGCTTGAGCACAATGATCCGTGTCCCAGCTCAGACTATTTTGTTACAGTTTCTTCCATAAATGTGCTTTGAACTTTGCACAGTGGACAGCAGTGTGGTGTTTGATTATCTCTACAAGCTTCAATGAACTAGCTGGAGTACTGGGGAAATTCAGTTATAACTGCCTGGAGCTCACTGCTAAGATAACACGTTAAAATAGGTTGGGTGGAGCTCAGTGGAGCTCAGGACTGTTGCATCCTGGCAGCTTCTGGAGTCAGAACTGGTATTTGACTGGTAGCTCCCTTACAGCCAGTGCTAACATCACTTTACTGTACTTAAGTGCCAAACGTCTTCAGAGTTGGGATATGCTCCTGTGCAAAATAATTACTATATTATTGAAATGTATTAAGTGGTTACTTAATACTGTCTTGAGCAAAGTGTTAAAAGAATTGCTATAGAATTTTCAAATCCAGGCCTAAATTTAGTCTCCAATGTGCATTTAGACTTTTAAAAGGTAACAGCTGTCAAAATCTACACACTTCTAACTCCAGCATTTTTCTATCAGCATACTCATTATTTTCCTTAAGAATCCTGATTAAAATTAAAAATATAACTTTGAGTATTTGTGAGTACCATCAGATACTTGGTATGAGGTGAAGTGCTCATTTTTTTGAGAGGTAGCGTTCAGAGAACTGCAAGTGTTTGTGAATAGTTTGGAATGAAAGCTGCAGTGAAATAAAGGCTCTTACGTGGTGCTGCATGGTTTCCTGATGTATAGAGCATCACAGAAATTCAGTTTCACTTTAAAAAAGCAAACAAGAGACCCCCCACAAAACTCAAATGGGCCTAGCCTGAAGTAGATGCCTGTGGACATCATATGGGTACTGCTGAAATAGGTTATTATGGGGTTGAAGGTGCAATAAGCAATACAAGTATGAAAAGTATTTAGTTTTCAGTAGTCCTCTCTCTGTATTTCTCGAATCCAATTTGTTTTTATATTTATTTTATCAATTATCTATGAAGCTGATTGAGAAATTCTAGTGAAAAGAGTAATAGGATATAAACTATTAATAGTTTTAATATTTTTCCTTCTAGAAGACAAGGAGAGTATGACAAGAGACTTTGAATAGCCAGTATAAGTGATATTTTTGCCTCTCAAATGGCTGAGGAGGAAAAGACACAATTTTAGTAGCACGATAGTATGAGAGAGAGATTGATTGGAAATGTCACTGATACATGGATACTGATATATGTAAATTGATTTTAAAAGCCACACTCAGTGAAAAGCAAGTAATTCGTTGAAATACAAATTTGGAATTATTTGCATATGTCAATCTAATGAGTTTCAAAATTTCTTTATTATTTGTAAATGATAATTGAATGTTTGTATTTTTAGGTGAAATTTGGAAATACAACATTTAAGACAGACGTGTATCCCAAATCACTTAATCCTCAGTGGAATTCTGAGTGGTTCAAATTTGAAGTAAGTATTTTTTAAGAGTTTGCCTGTAACTATGTAGACACTCTGGTTTAGCTGCCCTTAATGAAATAATTGCATTTCAGGCAGAAAATGAGTTTTGAGCACTAAACTGTTCCAAACCGAGGTATTTGTGTTTAAATACACAACGAAGCCTTTTCAGCAAACTCAGCTCCAGTCAGACCTTGTTTGTTGAGGGCGTCTCATTGGTGTTTTTGGGGTGTTTCTGAAGACAAAAGCTTGCCAGGCTGGATCCAACTTAAATATTTTATTAGAAGAGAGAATACTGCAGTGAAGGTGGGGGAAATGTAACAGGGATTAGGCTTTTTCAGTACAGTTATCAGTACAAGTATGTATAAATAAATACATATATAGGTGTACGGGTATTCTTGTGGATTTTTTTAAATTTTGAGCAAGGAAAGTTAATTGATTTGAAGTCTTACATTTGGTTGCAAAGGTAATGCTCTTGTCAAAGGAGAAAATGGAAAGTTCCTATGCAAAGTTTACAAAATAAAGAGCTTGGACAACAATTATTGGACACTTTATCTTCCCATTTCCTTATGTAATAATGAGGGCACTCAGCATTTTCCTGTAATTGCTAGTTGCCTTCCAGGATCTAATTTGTTGATGTCATTTGACATTATGCCTTGAACAAGTGTTCAAGTGTTCTTTTTTTATTGCTACATGTTTTTACTACTTAAAAAATGAGGATGATGTTTAAAATAAATTAATCATTAAAACACTTGAATGTGTAGTTCTGGTTCATTTACCATGTTCTAAGGCAATACCACAATTCTGCAAATACTTACATGAGTCATCCCATTGCAGTTAGCAAACGTAATTCTTGGTTTGTGACATTCAATACAAAAAGTTGCAGAATGTCTGTCTTAGTCCTAAAAGAAAATAGTTATGTGTAGATGGATTAGTGCTTTTGTTTAGGCAATTGCTTTTGTAGAATTACTGAATTTTTACTTCAGGCTGTGTAAAATATCTTCCTTTAAGCCACTGACCAGTGATGAGAACACACCATAATTTTAACTTTAGAGTATAATAGTCTTCTGAGATATTTCATCTTAATTTTGCTTTTTTTTTCATTTTTTTTAGATTTATCAGTATATATTGAGGAGATGGGTGGACAATCTAGGAAGTGTGACTTAAATCATTGTGGAATTTTAAAATGAATAATCACTCTAATCTTGCTTTTCTGTTCTTCCTCCAATGATAGCTCTGTTTCCAGGATCTCACCAGTCTCTGGAAGATAAAATCAAAATAAATGAATGTGTTGTTTAGCTTCAGGAAACTGAAATTACAGATTTATCTTTGTCAGGTCACTGTTCATAACTGTCTTCTCTTCTGTGTTTGTTTTTCAGCAGTGTTTCCCTGCACATTTTTAAATACTTAGATTCCATGTTTGTATTTGTTTTCCAGGTGGATGATGAAGAGCTCCAAGATGAGCCTCTTCAGATCACAGTTCTTGATCATGATACATACAGTGCCAATGATGCCATTGGCAAAGTATACATAGATATTGATCCTCTGCTCTACAGTGAAGCAGCCACGGTTATTTCAGGGTGGTTTCCAATTTATGATACCATTCATGGTAAGATTTGCTAATTTAAAACAGTCTTGTTTGAAATATAATCTGCTTCTTGTAATCTTTTAAACTCTTCAGAAGTTTGAAATAATTTTATCTTTGGAGCTGGAAAACTACCTCCCTGGCTTTTTTTTTTTTTTTTTTTTCCATTATTTTCCTGCATGAGAAAATTTCTGGCATAGGAGTTCAGACCACTGCTTGGCAGAATGCCTTCCACAGGACTTGTGACAACTGGAAAAAAATCTTCACTAGTTACTGCAAAATTCAGATCAAAAGAAAAAAAAGACTCAGACATATTTGTCCAATTACTACGTGTTTGCTAAATGAATGTGACTTTGCTGGAGTTACTCAGGGTGTTCCTTCCTGGGCTTTGGGTTAAACTTCAATTGAGATGAAGGGACAAGATGTGACATACTTTCAACAGGATGAAATTCCTTTTCCCTGCAGTAAGTGCTCTCAGTGCTAGGTGGATTTCATCAGAATGTCTTGAAGGTATGAGAAAATGAAGTTAATGATATTTTTGCTTTTGATTTTAATGAAACATCTTTTGTCTCAGAGAGCCAATGTCAGTTTAGACCAATTAACTTGCTGATTGAATACCTTAGTGCAGAACATCTCTGTGGTTGCTATTATGCCCCTCGTTCATTATTCAGGGTGAATTAAATGACCTAACAGTGTTAAAAGCTAATTATAAAACATTGTTGGGAAATAATTAATGGTGTTTACCAGATGCTCATCATAACTGATGCAAAGTATTTTTTGCAGTTAAACTAGTTATAGTGAATAGGAATATCGAGAAATACTGCGTGTGGTTTTTTAATTACCTTTTTGTCCTATGCACATTTTCCTATCACACATTTTCTTCTGGAGCTAAATTATGCAAACACTTGTTTCAGGGTGTCTACAGCTGGTAAGTTAGAGAGAGTTAGATTTCTCTATATTTTCTTAGATATGTTGGTATTTCACAGCTTTTTTCTGTTTAAGTAAAATTGGAATTCTTATATTTTCATGCTCATAGCACTAGATTCCAATTATCTTGACTCTTGGCAAACATTAATTGATGCTTCCTTAAAAAATAATAAATGCAATGTTCATTAGTTTGTATTAAATTTTTTTTCTTTCACCTCAGCATGATTATTTGTGAAAATACATAACCTTAAGACATTTCCTGTTATAGTAACTGAAGGCTTCTTTCTACTAGCATTTTGGAAGGGAGATGTGGCTGATTTTATTGCAGTAATATCTGAGTTGAACAACAAATCCAGTATTCCTCTTTGAGTGTCATATACTGATGTGATAAAGGCTTTTGAAGGCACTAGAGATCAGACTCATCAAGAAGTTTAGTCCTCAATATGTCAGAACCTATAATACGTGAAATGATTTTGTTACTGAATGGGAAAAAAGAAGAAAAAGCTCAGAACAGGAAAATAGAGAAGTCAAAAAGGAACGGTTGTGTGTTACAAAATATTCCATTTCCTGTAAGGTTTAGTTATAGTTGAAAATTAAGCTTTGTCTAAAAGATCTATAATACCTTATTTTTTATATTTTTCTTGTCACAGTTAAAGTATTTTGCTAACACTTCCTGTGCCATTTTGTGGTTCTAGAAAGAGCCATAAATCTTGCGCCTTGGGTTGAACTTCAGAGAGAAGCTTTATTGCAATTTCGAAATTGTTTCAGGGAGGAAGTTCAGCAGAGAGAGCACCCTGCAGCAGCGGCCACTGCAGCATCAAGAGGGTGATGGCTTCTCTTTCCCCAGTCCCATCTTTGTTTGGTGCAAACAGGCATTTCAGGAGTGTTGCTTTCATTACTTCAGCCTCAAAAGCTTGGCAGAACTGAAAACTTCTTTTGAGTCAGTCTCTCTGCAGCAAACCTGAGAGGCAAGGATATGGCTTCCTGCTCCTCTGGCATTAATTACTAATAATAGGAAACATAGGTCTAGTTTTGTCTTGATACAGTTATATTGTTATAACTTCTGATATTTCATGGTTTTTTATTGATAGGTATACGTGGGGAGATCAATGTGGTGGTGAAAGTAGATCTCTTCAATGATTTAAACAGATTTAGGCAGTCATCCTGTGGAGTCAAATTTTTTTGCAGTAAGTAGAGGAAAAAAGGTTTATTTGAACAAAAAACTTTTTTATCTTTTCCTTTCTTTCCATCTTCTGTTAGTCTCCCTTCTCTTACCAGCTCATTGCATAAACCAAGTGGACATAATATTGAAGCAAAATACATAGAATCGTTTCATTTTCTTTTTTTTTCAACACATTTTTACTGTTTGTATGTCAAAACAATGTAAATAACTGATGGGATTTTTCAGTCTCCATGAGTTACATTTCAGTGTCTGCGCATACACACGTGGTGTTATTTTGGGTCCATATCCTTTTAAAGAGGCACAAAATGAAAAGCTTTCATAATGGCACGTACTGTATCTGGTATACTGGACAGTTATTTTATCAGGGTTCCATGATCTCACGTGCAAAAGTGCCTGGGTATGTCTACATTTTCACAGAAAATTGTCTGGAAAACTTTCTGGAATCATTTTTATATGTAATTTTGTGTTTTTCTTGCTATTCTTGGCTCATAGACCTATGTCTTACATCTTTTATGTATGTATTTTTTAACAGCTACATCTATTCCTAAGTGTTACAGAGCAGTAATAATTCATGGATTTGTGGAAGAACTTGTAGTTAATGAGGACCCAGAGTACCAATGGATAGACAGAATCCGTACTCCCAGGGCATCAAATGAGGCTCGGCAAAGACTCATTTCACTCATGTCAGGTATTAATAGACGTGGGCTGTAATGGCTATTGCTACTCTAAAGAATGTTTGGGATTTAAATAAGTGCCTTGCTTAAGATTGCATATGAGTTTTGTTGTTAATTATGTTGATTTTTTTCAGTTCACAGTGTCTTCTGTTTCTGAGGATTTTGTTTTCCTAACTGATGGACAGTGTGACTGAATTTTTTTTTTCCCTTCCTGGTGAGGCTGTGCTGCTGCCTAACTTTTTGGTTGCTTTTAGCAAGGTCAAAGAAACCTGTGAAACCTTTCTGAAGATGTTCTTAACCCATATAAGGACTATCACTAGAATTTTGACTCAAACAAAGTAATGAACTTCACCCTCATTGAGCTGTTTTGAAGTATGAACAATTGCACACTATCTCGGATACAGTGTGCACCAATACTTATGTTACTCATCCCCTCTCTGATGTCAAGCTTGGTTCATTGTTTCTCAAGCCTCTCCTGTGAAGAAAGGCTGAGAGAATTGGGATTATTCAGCCTGGAGAAGAGAAGGCTTTGGGGTGACCTAATTGTGGCCTTCCAGCGCCTCAAAGGAGCTGGAAGAAAGATGGAGAGGGATTATTTACAAGGGCCTGAAGTGACAGGGTAGGAGGGAATGGCCTCAAACTGACAGAGAGTAGGTTTAGATTGCATATTAGGAAGAAGTCCTTCCCTGTGAGGGTAGTGAAGCCCTGGTACAGGTTGCCCAGAGAAGCTGTGTCTGCCCCATCCCTGGAAGAGTACAAGACCAGGTTGGATGGGGCTTGGAGCAACCTGTCTAGTGGAAGATGTCCTTGAGATCCTCATGAAGTAGTGCAACATAAAAGATTATGGAGATGTTAGTACCTTCATCAGGAAGGCCAGCACATTGTGAGGGAAAAAGTGAAATAAACTCTTGTCATAATTAACATGAAGACACTTTTTTAGTATAGCCCCCATATTAGTTTACAGAATTCACATTTGCATATTTCTTGCCATGCATAAGTAGTGCAGGTGGATGAAGTATTCTGCTAGATTTTATTCATGGCAATAGATAAGAGGATAAAGACCCAAAAGAACTCACAGCAGTACTGTTTCATCTTGTGTAATAAAATGTGTGATACTGCAATACTGTTGTTGGTGGGCACATATAAAGAATCCTGAAATCTGTAACTTCTGCGAGTGAGCCAGGCTCTTTCACAGATCTCTGTCATATGTGTTATGTTAAAAAAAAAATCTTTCATGCTCTATGTCAACCTTAGTACTTTTTCAAGACAGGTACAGGCGTGGTTTCAGTTAAGAAGTTTACAGTAGTAACCTGTGCTGGTAATTTTAGGATCAAACTTCCAGAAAGCAGTAGGAACCAGAGCTGGGAGTTGGACGTAGGTGATCCTTATGGGTCCATTCCAACTCAGGAGATTCTATGATTCTGTGACCATTTCATTCCATGATTTCTCAGCAGCAGTGGCATTAGGACTGTTGGGCCATCCTTTGTGACAGTGAGGATTTTTCAGTTTGTTAAAAGAGGATTTTGGAAATCTTTCATTTTCTTAAGAAGACAGATGATATATTCTACCTTAGTTATTACCAAGGCAATCCAACAACATAGATCAATTATTTTTTTTAATTATATCCTCCTAAATAAGCATCAGTGGCAGACCAGTTTCTTATAGTCACAGTCTTTCAGCCCTTGTATGCAGCCAATAGAAGTGGTAGTCTTTGGTTTGCAGTACATGGGCAAAAAGTGTGAATTAACTTGAAATATGCTTAAATAAATTGGTAAATGATGGAATTAGAGATGCTTGTTCATGTAGATTTCAAAGATGTTGCATTGTTGTGAACTATATGAAGCATTTAGAAACTTATATAAGTTCCAGAATGCATCTTGACCTCTCTCTCTCTGAATGAGTAGAAAAAAGGAAAAAAGCCTACTGAAAATAAAGACTAGTGGGAAAAAAACTCTGAAGTAATGTGTTGTTTTGGCAATCAGAATGGATTTGGAGAAAAAAGAAAGAAGTTGTGTAAGTCACTGGTATCACACAATGTTCTAGGAGGCAGAAGTTGTGACTGGCTCCTTGGCCTAGCTATGTAGGATTTATTACCTGTTCTACTGACTCGGTTGGCACTCCTAAAGCAGAGGTCAAAGACCACAAAAGAGAATAAATAGTTCACTGCAATTATGAGTTCTTTACCTTTTGTTTTGTAGGTGAATTGCAAAGGAAGATTGGCTTGAAGGTGCTTGAAATGAGAGGAAATGCTGTTGTTGGTTATTTGCAGTGTTTTGATTTGGAGGGAGAGTCTGGACTCGTAGTGAGAGCCATAGGAACAGCCTGCACATTGGATAAATTAAGTAACACATCAGCATTTTTACCTGCATGTAACTCCCCATCAAAGGAAATGAAGGAGTAAGTATGAATTAGTAGCTTGTAGGGAAACAAGTTTCACCTCTCTTCATACTCATTCAGTTTTTCATAACCAGTGTGATTTCTTTTTTTCCCAGAATTTGTTTTTCTTTTGTAGTTTTATTTGTCTGCAACCCAGTTTTATAGCCACAGTTCTAAAATGTTTTAGGTTGGATGACTTGTTATTTCAGTAGAAGCTGGAGTGGTAATTCTTATTTAAGATTACTTTCTTTGAACTTATGTAGCAATAGTATTACATATCCTTGGCTTTTAATCCCCCAATTTAACTGCGATTAGTTCTGCTTTTATGCTGTGTTTGTGCAATGAACATTTTTTATCAGGGTGTCTCACAAATACACCTTTGGTTCAAGTTTAAATGTTTTCTGAGCATATAAGAGAAGATAAATTTTGAAATCTGATGGTTCTGTCAGTGATTTAGACAATGACCCCAGAGAGGTCTCATATTTTGTTGTGTGCTTTGCTTTTTACTGTTGTAAAACAAGTAGGACTGTGGCAAAACAGGTAGACAGTGAACTTGCAGAGAAATCTTTTTATGATGAGAAGTAGAATTTTGTGATTTTTGTCATAGGTACTGCAGCACCAAACAGTTTGAATACAATATTTTGATATTAATAGAAATTATAAGAAATATACTTGCAGTCTTCTTCAAACTGTTGCTACTTTTTTGCTTGGATATATTAGTTATTTTCTGTTTGGTAGAGCAATCCAGGAAAGAAAAGAAGTGTATTACCTACCCTGTATTTCTAGATGTATTAATTGAAGTAGCCATATTCATTAACTTGAACTGTTGTGTCACTACAATAGAGATGAGGCATTTTTGTTGTGCAGGCATCAATTGCTCTGCAAAATACTGCAAAATATGAACTGACTTTTAAAAATTACTGGTTTCTATTTCACAGCATAGCTTGTTTGACTTGTCTTGATTTTAAAAATTGCCTTTAAAAGAACTTCTGGATACAGTGCAGCATAGAACAACGGGATGGTGTTTAAAAACAAAAAAGGTAGACCTGGTAGTTATCAACTTAAAAAGCATCCATAAATAAACCAGTGGCTTTCACTCTGCAGCAAAGTGTGGAAATTCCACCTCCCAAATTATCCATGTTCAGCTCAGTGATTGATATTGTCTCAGTTCAAAAAATGGGAATGTTTCTCTAGGGCAAAAAAATCAACTAATTTGATTCTTCTTATTCTTGGCTTTACTAACTTTATGGCCAGTTGCCATAGAATCGATGATGCAGTCCCAAGCAAGTGCTTAAGCTGTTCCCTTCCCTCATTTATTTCATCTGGACTCTTGCATGCTAGGAATTGAAATTCTTAGAGTCTGCTTAGAGTAAGAGATCTCCTCTAGCTAAACTTCCCTGAAATCATTGATAACATAACTTTGCAACCTGTTTGTATGTATTGTTTT
The DNA here is from genome assembly GCA_013400515.1 of Erpornis zantholeuca. Classification (NCBI taxonomy): domain Eukaryota; kingdom Metazoa; phylum Chordata; class Aves; order Passeriformes; family Timaliidae; genus Erpornis; species Erpornis zantholeuca. Next base: position 6,766 of record VZTN01004340.1, on the reverse strand, counting down.
CTTTTCTTCCACCTTGGCTGCAAACTCTCTCAGGTCTCCGCTGGTTCATCCGCCAAGCCATGGATGCCGCTCGACTCACAACAGCCCAATTCACACTGCTACTGGCTCACGACTTACTCAGAACTTCTCTGTGTCTGTTCCCACTCTCATCTACACTGGTACGAGACTGCTCACACTCCAGAGCTGGGGAGAGGCAGCCCACAGGCAGTGATCCCAAAGGGCAGGCAGGCAGGCAGTGTAGGCAGGTACCACCCATCTTTCCTCCCTTATTTCCTAATGGACACGCCTTCTGTTATCAAGAAAGAAGGACCAAGGGTGCAGCTGCTCAAACAAAGGCAGACTAGTTTCTTGGAGATGCCTCAGAGTCTCTTCCACAAAGCCACACTCTTCACTTTAACATGCTCTTTCTTCCTGTGAAATTAAGTAAAAAATAAAGTGATGTATCTGGGAAACACTGATTTGAGCTCCTAATTACTTTCAAACATAATTCAGATACAGTAGGTTTTAAAATGGTTCTAGGAAGGGTCTGTGCCATTTGTGGAAGAGATGGTTTTAGAGAGCAGGTAAGTCAAGCTGTGCATAAGTATACTGTTTGTCAATAGAGTTGTTCCCATAAAGATTCTCCTCTTTGCTCTGTTTTTAGCTGTGGCATGCTGCTGATGCTATAGGATAAGGAAACATTTTTTTTAACCTTAAAATGCGTATGTGTATATACATAAGTGTATAAATATGTATAAACACAACTATAATTTGAAATCATTTTTTCTTTATTAAACTAACTCAAAGCATTGTGTATTTGACCATATTTTTAAGCCATAAACTTTGCAATTTTTTTCTTTTGCATATATATATATGTATATATATATATAATTTTTTGTCACATCTCATGCCTTTCATTTGGCTTAATTGTTTCATTGTAGATGATGAGCATCTCTCTGTAGGATGCAGAGGGGGTAAAACAGCATTTCTTTGCCTCTGGCCTCATTCCCAGTCTCGCATCTAAGGAATAGCTGCTGGCCCTGCCCCAGTCCCATCCTGGTGTTTGGATCATGCTGCTGTCAGCCAGGTCCTTTGGCACAGGATTACTGAATATGTTTCCACCTTCTTCTGGCAGGATTCCTTTCAATGAAGATCCCAATCCCAATACTCATTCATCAGGACCCTCCACCCCTCTGAAAAACCAAACCTATTCCTTTTCACCTTCCAAGTCCTACAGTCGACAGTCCTCTTCTTCTGACACAGATTTGAGTTTGACACCCAAAACTGGTAAGGCGCTTCCACCCACTTTTTGTTTAAGTTGTGTTTCTCTTTTATATTTTCATTCAACCCCTTTTTGCTTTTTGGCATTTAAGTTATCAAAATGATGTGAAAATTGGAGACCTCACATAGCACACTTCAAGCTCAAAATGGTTTTTGTAGGGTCAAAATTTCAATCCTTCCTGTATTTCCACTGTCCTGGATAACCTGAAAATGACTTTTGTACCACAACTGTATTCAAGTAAAAATAAAACATCTCAGAGCATTAAGGGAGTCCTAAGTAATTGCCTTTTTCTTATTTCCTCCATTTCATATCACAGATCATAGGAGTGTATTTCTCACCACAATATGTTAAGGATGGTGTTACTAAAACTATGTAGCCTTCAAGCCTATTGTGTTGTACTTCAAGTTTACTGCATACATTATCTACAATTTTAACTCCCTTTTGCAAATGCAATACTAGAAATGTAGCAGCCACTGTCTTTTTATTATCTTGGTTTATGGAAATAGCTTTACATACACAGTGTACACTTTCAAAGTAACTTAAATTACATTAAAGGTAATCCAGCCATCTTCAAAAAGCGTTTATCTATTGCTTTGTCATAATTTTTTCAACTTGTTTCCTTCCTCCTTATTTTTTAATGTGTGGTTAGAATCATGTCAGTGATAATGTCAGCACAACTCAAGGAATTGCTGTCTGTTTATTCTTCATTTATGTGAGCAATGCCCTGAATTTTGCTACCATAGGGCAAAGTATTTTGCAGAATTGTTTACAGAAGTGTGGTTAGGTTTTAAATGATGTTTTAAATTGTGATATTGAAGTTCAGGACACTCTTGGCTCCATCTAATTAGACAGTTTTTAAGCATATTAAAGTAGTTGATTCAGCTTTACTTGATAGCACCCCTTTTAAACATTTTTCCTACCAGATAAATTGAATATTGCATTCAAATGGAGTTGTACTAAATATTTTATGCAGTTTATTCCCTAGATATATTGAAAGTATTCCTAATTAGAAAGCTGTCTTTTTTAGTCCTGTCTTCTCTCTCCAATTTTTAAAACAAACAAGCAAAAGAAAGCACAGTTTAATTTTTTTTGTCTTTTTTAAACGATGGCTATCATCTGGGTAGCCTGCGGTGGTCACTCATTTAAAAGATCTACAGATATAACTGGGTGCTTATTACTTAAGAGCACCCCAAATTCATGTGCTTGGTTTACTGAATATTTGAAAACCTGTTTCTTTTGATCAGATTTTCCATCGTAAAGATCATGTCATGTAAAGGATTTAAATATAACATAGGTGGTCATCTTTATAGATGTAAGTGTTCTGAATTTAGGCATGTGGCAACTCACTGTGAACGTGTTCAGGTTTTAAAGCAGCAGCCTTATATATTTTCTGGCAATATTATGTAGGTGGATAAACCCTGTTGTCTTTAGTCAGTTCATTCAGAACTGAAATAGATTGTGTACTTGGTGCCTTGTATTTGTAGGCATTTTTCAAGTATGTAAAGATATTTTTTAGCTGTCTTTCTAGAATTAAAGCAAACTGTGGGCATAGCTTATTAGCACTATCTTTTTGACAGTTTTTAACTCTGCTACTGAAACTTGTCCGAAGAGGATTTGCTGATTACGTTTAAAAGTTCTATCTCTCGTTATGGCAAACTCGAGTTTGAATCTTAGTAGATTAAAAGGACAATATCTCATGGGTCATTTGTTTTATCTTTTACCCAAAATTTGATGATGTGCAGAATACACTTCCATAACATACTAAATTCAGTATGTTGTTCTTAACAATAGCTGTTTAGACCTCTGTTTCCATTTCCCAAGGCTATTACCAAGTGGGAAAATTTCAATGTGTAAGTTGGTGATCTTAGTGGTTAAACAAAGTTAAAGAAATGCAGACTTTTCATGTGACATATCAACCGTTATCAAATTTGAGATGCCCATTACTCAGATTGGCTGATGTGAAAAAAAAATTATTTTCTGCTTTTTCTGCAGTATATTATATTCTTTATTTCTCAGGTAGTTAGTGTGCTGACATTTATGAGATGGAGACTAACCTGGAGAAACAGTGCAGATACCACAATTTCACAATATGAGTAATGAAACACTGGAGGTTTAAACTTGGATCTGCTTAAGCATCTAATTTTCAATAGCTCAGAATCTAGAGAATATTACCTTGACATCTTGAAATTCAATTTTGCTTGTGTTATCCATTCTGGTCTATAAATACATTTGCTGAGAAAGCTTGTTGGGGTTTGAAGTTAGACTTCTGAGAGTAGGGATGTATTTTATACCGCTGCAAATAAACAGAATCAGGGTGACAAAAAGCATGATGTATTTTAATCAGATAATACATTTCAATATGCCATAGCATATGTATGGAGGAAATGGAGAAGGTGGGAACTCCTTTTCTTGGTGGGAACTTAGAATTCTACAAGATTTATTATTCTAGAAAATCATAAAACAAATCTATTACCTCTTTGGAAAATAACTTTTTCTACTGAAATAACGAAAATAATCAGATTAAGTGCGTGCAAAGACTCTGTTATTTGGGTTTTACTCCATACTATTTGCTGTCAAATTTTGTTTGACATTTAAAATAATATTAAATTACCACGTCTCTAAAAAATTAATTTCAACATAAAGTTAATCAGGTCATGATTTTTAAAAACATGCTTCTCATTCACGTTGTGGAGCTGTATTGTCATTCCATTTCTTTGTATGTTGAGAAATAATTTGCAGTAAGTGTTGATTCATTTAGAGAATACAAAAATGCTTCATTTTTATTTCTTTTGTCCATTTCTTTCGTCATCTTCTGAATCTACATCTTTGTCTCTATTACTTTCCTCCACAGCACCTTCCCCACAGGGACCTAGGATTTTCCTGTTTCCCAGCTCCCCTACACTCTCTTGTGATTCCCCACATCTTAAAAAGTCCTGTCTCCTCCTCTCGGGGTCTAGCATTAAACCTCTACACTCTAGCCATGTCAGCCCAGTTGTTCTGAGGAAAAGTGTTTCTTTCACTGAAGAGCTGCTTCTGGCTGCTTCTGGTAGGATCTATCTATTATGGCCTTTTAAAAAAACTTTTAAGGAAATGTTGTTGTTATTTGATTAACACACAGATGCTTCTATAACCCTGGGTTTCCTCAGTTAGCCTCTGAAAACTGCTGGCTACATGACTATTCATTCCATCTCTCACCTCTGCCCCAGAAGCTTGAAACACCTTCAGAACTTCTTAGAGGATTTGAAACAATGTCATTTATGCTACATTATTGCAAAATAACCTCTGGTAATTGCTCTGAAATAATTTACTTGATTTGTAATCCTGCACATTCTCTTCACTTTGTTTTTTCTGCATTTTGCATGGAGCAAATGGTCATTGCACTTGCTCATTAATTCATTCGTAATTTGTTGAAATAATGGTTATCAGATGACTACCAACTCTGCTTTTTAATTTAACCTTTTAAACAAAGCCCATGTTTTTTTATTTTTACTGCCCACTTTTTCATTTCACTGACATGGATTATTTTCATAGATTTCAATTAAGTAGTTGATATTTACTGCTTTTTTTTTTGTAGAAACTCTTTTTGTTAGTTTGTATTTTTTGAGTTTGTTTCATGTGTAGTATTTATGCTATGTTTGTCTGTATTTAATATTGTATAGTCCCTGACAATGATGTTTAGAATCAATGCCAAATAGTAAAAGCAATTTGATCTTGTTTAATGGGACTATACAGATACTAATATTTTTGTTTCCTTATCCAAGAACAGCTAAAAATACTCGTTGAAAATTGTAGTGGTTTTATATCTAATTATATGGTAATGATAGCCTAGTAACTCTTGAAAATGAATGAATGAATTTAGGAATGAATTTACATACATTAAGTCTGATATTTCTAGATCTACCAGTCTTTGTAGGAAACAAGTAACTGCACTTCATTGTATATTTAGAATCTAATTCATCTTTGTCAGATGCTTGATCAGAAGAGAAAGGAAAGTAGCAAGGAATTATTATGTTGAAAATCTTGGCTTAATTTCTAGCTGTTTGTACTGTGGTATTTGTATTTGATCCTACTCCTGACACCTTTTGGTTCTTTATGCTCTGCTTTCCTCTACTACTTAGGGGCTTATTTTTGCTTGGTCATGTCAGCCCTGATGGCTTTAGATACAAGGAATACCCATGACAATGTGTTTTTAGGCATGAAATATTATCAAGAAAATCTGATTCACTACCGTTGTGTTTACTTCAGGAAGAACACAGTCTTGGTGTGTGTTTAGTGATTTTTAACCACAGAGCCCATAATTTACAGTCAGATGCACAACCTGCAACTGCATGCTCTGTTAAGGGGACAGGTCCTTGATAGCAAATAATTCAACAGCAAAGATGTTAGTGAATCTAATCTTTTCTCTGCAGAAAAACTCCTGTGGTTAGGGGGTAAGGCTGGAGGTAACAATCTGAAAGAAGGAAAGAGAGAATTATCATATTGTACAAAATTAGAGTTTATCTCATGTTCATTTACAGAAAATCTGCAGGTTATGTGTGTGCAAATACAGTAATCACGTAAGTGTAGTTTTAAATACTGAGCAGTAGACCTTAGCGTACTTGAATGAATCAGATGAGTATTTCATCATGTAAAATAATTTGTAATTTTTTACAAAGGATTGCCTTTGTATTTTCTTCTTGTTCCTAATCATGCATTATGTAACTGCTGCTCTAATTATGTGTACAGTCTCCTAATAGTAGCTACAAAAGGTGGTTTAGTTAACTGAAATGTTCTGAAAACCAGATTTTTATTACTTCTATTAAATAAAAATATTGTAATAACATTAGTGAGCGATACATAACTATAGAATAGTCTGATAGAGGCTGTTTTTGATAAGGGCAGAAAATCTGGTTATGTAAAAACTTCATGTGAAAAGTAGATCTGTATTTAAATCATAGGCAAAAAGTCATAACAAGAAAATGAAAAAAAGTTATGTCAAAGAAAATAATTTTAAATCCATATCTTAAAGTTTTTATGTTTTAGAGTTGATTTTAATTCAGGTTGACAGCAGGAAAAAATCTTAAATCAAAGGGGTTTGTCCAAATACTGTAAAATCACTGCTAGTCGTGTGAAAATGAAAACGTAAAACAACCCCCAAACCAAAATTAAATTTTGATGCTTGTTATTTTTTTTTTCTTAAAAATTAAAATTATGAGGATAATTTGATTGTTTTCAATGACTCAATTTCATCTATTTTGAAATAATCTTTTAATTACAAATTATAATATATGTTTCTTTGAATGTCATTTGTACTGATACTCTTTAGGAATGGGCAGTGGGAGTGCTGGAAAAGAAGGGGGGCCATTTAAAACTCTTCTAAGACAACAGACTCAGTCAGCTCTGGAACAAAGGGTAAGGCATTTTATACTTCCATTTCTAATCTACTGAAGTGAAAATTTGTCTTGTAGTAAGTTAAATGTTTGCTGTTACTTTCTGTTTGAAAACGTGTAATTTTAGGTCTGAACT
>VZTN01004339.1:0-17524 GCA_013400515.1 Erpornis zantholeuca | reverse complement strand
AGGGAAATGTCCTTATCTGCCTCGTCCAGGCGCCGGGAATTGGGAATTGCCCTCGATGGCTCCGTCCCGGGCAAAGGAAAAAGGAATTCTGCAAAACAAAGAGGAATTTTTGGGGAGGGAATAAGGAATTCTGTGAAGGGAAAAGGGAATTCTGCAAATGAAAAGGGAATTTTTGCGGAGGGAATGAGGAATTTTGCAGAGGGAAATTCCGAAGGCAAAAGGAATTCTGCAAAGGAAAAAGGAATTTTTGGGGAGGGAATGAGGAATTTTTGTGGAGGGAAAAAGGAATTCTGCAGAGGAAAAGGGAATTCTGCGAAGGAAGAAGGAATTTTGCGGAGGGAATAAAGAATTTTGTGGAGGGACAAAGAAATTCGGCAAAGAAAAAGGAAATTTTTGCAGAGGGAGTAAGGAATTCTGCAAAGGAAAAAGGAATTTTTGGGTAGGGAATGAGGAATTCTGTGAAGGGAAAAGGAATTCTGCAAAGGAAAAGGGAACTTTTGGGGAGGGAATGGCGAATTCTGCAAAGGAAAATGGAATTCTGCAAAGGAAAAAGGAATTTTTGGGGAGGGAATGAGGAATTCTGCAAAGAAAAGAGGAATTTTTGGTGAGGGCATGAAGAATTATCTGNTTGGGGAGGGAATGAGGAATTCTGCAAAGAAAAGAGGAATTTTTGGGGAGGGAATGAGGAATTCTCTGAAGGGAAAAGGAATTCTGTAAAAGAAAAAGGAATTTTTGTGGAGGGAATGAGGAATTTTTGTGGAGGGAATGAGGAATTCTGCGAAGGAAAACGGAATTCTGCAAAGAAAAAGGAATTTTGACGGGGGGAATGAGGAATTCTGCAAAGAGAAGGGAAATTTTGCGGAGGAAATAAGGAATTTTGTGGAAGGGAATGAGGAATTCTGCAAAACAAAAAGGAATTTTCCAAAGGATCCACGGAGCTCTCCCTGTTCCCTCCGGGATCCTCTGCTGTCTCCTCCCTTCCCGTGAATTTCTCGCGCCCTTCGCCCCCCGAGCCATCCCCAATGATTCTAAGGCTCCGTGACAGGGCAGGGAATGGGATCAGTTTTCCCGGGATTTGCCGGAGCCGCGGAAGTCAGGGAGCATTAAAAGGGTGGTGAGGAGGGCCTGGAGGAACCCCTGAATCAGGAGGGTTTTTTTAAATTTTTAAATTTTTTAATTTTTTTTTTTTTTTTTTAAGCCCGGAATGTGCACCCGAAGATATTTCACTTATTTCAAATAAAATATCACTTTATTTTTTCCCCCTTATTTCTGTCCAGTCTCTGTTTCTAAGTAGCCAATTGAAGGCATCACCCACACCAGAGGGGAAATAAAAAGGAACTGGACTCGCAGCTTCGGTTTCTCGTGTTGTTTATCGAGTTCTTATCTCTGAGTTTCTCGTGTTGTTTATCGAGTTCTTATCTCTGAGTTTCTCGTGTTGTTTATCGAGTTCTTATCTCTGAGTTTCTCGCGTTGTTTATTGAGTTCTTATCTCCGTTTTCGAGCTCAAAACCTGGGTTTTTGGTGCTGATGAAATCCTGGTGCCGCAAAAAGGGCCACGAGACCGAGACTGTTTTAAAGACTTTTCTTTAAGTTAAATGAAATTAAGGTTTAAATTAGCTGTTAATACGAACTGTATTTGTAATTCTGTGCCAATAACCATCGCCTGTTTGTAACCCTTTTCCCCAGATCACTCGAATCTATTTTCCCGGTGTCTCTGTGCCACCGTCAAGGCAGAAAATGGAGCAAAAGAAGAAGAAAGAAGAACTTCTGAGCACCACCCAAAAACCTCCATCTTGTCTCCGTTTACCTCCGCGCCACAGAACCCAAAACTACAAATTCTCACCCTGCGATAAACTAAACTGCCATTTATTTTATAATTTTTTTGAAGGTTTTTAATTCATCCGGGAGGGTTGGAAGCTTTCCCCAGGGGCACAAATCAAAGATTGCGTCCCCTCAGGGTTCCCAGCGAGTGTCTCAGACCCATCCTGGGGCGATTTGAGTTTTTCCAAATATCTTGGACTCCAACAGAGATCTCAGCCCTGGGAGACGATCCCAGCCCGCGGAGCCGAGCGATAATTAACGAGGATCCAATCATCCCTGATGGTGAATCCAGGGTTGTTCGATCCTTGGAGCTCCCGGAGCGGGAGAAGGATGAGTTTTTTCCCAAGGTTTTGGTGCCTGGTGGGGATGATCCTGGCGCCGGAGCAGGTGGAGCGCGTTCCCACGGAGAGATCGGAGCCTTTGGGGAGCTGTTATCTCGAATTAATGTCCTTCTCCTCCCCCTCCTTCCCGCTCCAACCTCTCCCTTTCCTCCTCCGGAGCGTGAAGGTCATGGATGAGTCAGGATTATCCAAAATCCACCTTGGATGCTGCCGGGGAAGGATGAACCCACCTTGGGTTTCTCCTTCATCCCAAAAAACCAATTCCTGCCTTTTTCCCCATCCTTTTCCTGCTGGTGAAGGATGAACCCACCTTGGGTTTCTCCTTCATCCCAAAAAGACAATTGCTGCCTTTTTCCCCATTCTTTTCCTGCCTCTGGCATCCGCCGGGAGAGGAAGTCAACTTGGAAGGGAGGGAAAACTTGGACTCAGATCCGGAGCAGAAACCAAACTCCGCTGGTGCCAGGCCTGGAATTGTCTGCTCCAACCTCCTCCGGAGGATGAAGGTCACAGATGAGTCAGGATTATCCAAAATCCACCTTGGATGCTGCCGGGGAAGGATGAACCCACCTTGGGTTTCTCCTTCATCCCAAAAAGACAATTCCTGGCTTTTTTCCCATCCTTTTCCTGCTGGTGAAAATGCCTCTGGCATCCACCAGGAGAGGAAGTCAACTTGGAATGGAGGAAAATCTTGGACTCGGATTCGGAGCAGAAACCAAACCCTGCTGGTGCCAGGCCTGGAATTGTCTGCTCCCGTCACGGTGGGGGCTCCGTTTCTGTGTCTTTTCCCTGCCAGAATAAAACCACCCTGGGACGGCTCTGAGCTCCCCTCTTGGATCTCAGCTCCTTCCCGGGAGGATGGGATCCCATCCCAGCGCGGATTTGGGATCTCTCGGAGCCTGGAGAAGGGCGACGAGGTTTTCTCTGCAGCCGAGCCGAGTGCCAAAGCATTTCTTTAAAACAACAGGAGCTTGGCAGAGTTTAAACCCAAGACTTGGCCCAAATCCGCGCTTTTCCCTCCCTACGAAGCACAATCGATTCCTCCCGTCTATAAATATCCTCTATAAATAGCCGCGGGAAGAGCTTCCAACATTCCCAAAGGCTCCTTTTTTTTTTTTTTTTTTTTGTGGGGAGGGGGAAGAAAAGCTGGAAAATGGGGGCAAAACCTCTTTTTTTCCTCCCCGTCTCGGCTCAGCTCTCGACCACCCCAGGAGAAACCTCTTGGCTCAGCTCCCAGAGCCCCGATTTGGGCGAAAACTCGGGAATAAAGCTGGGTTTTATTCCCCGCCGGGCGCCTGGAAGAGGCAGAGTCCGTAATGGGGTCAGCGGCTTGGGCCGGGCTTGGCGAGGACCTGACAAATCGCTGAGCTCCCGCCTGGCTCGCGCTGATTTCCTCCCTCCCCCGGAGCGGGTCATTAGTCCCTAATTAGCGCCTAAACGCTCTCATTTGTCCTCCCCTTGTCAGCGGGGAGATCCCTGCCGGCCTCTTCCAAGGGCTGGGAATGCGGGAAAGGCAGGAAAAAGCCGGGAAAGCCCAAGGGTTTTTTTTCCTTCTCTGCTTTGCAAGGAGAATTAATCCCAGCTCAGCACGGGTTAAAGCCTGGCTTGGCTCTTCGTTCCTAAAGCCTGACTTGGCCTTGTCTTCCTAAAGCCTCACTTGGTCTTTTCTTTCCAGAGCCTGGCTTGGCTCTTCGTTCCTAAAGCCTGACTTGGCCTTGTCTTCCTCAAGCCTCACTTGGTCTTTTCTTTCCAGAGCCTGGCTTGGCTCTTCGTTCCTAAAGCCTGACTTGGCCTTGTCTTCCTCAAGCCTCACTTGGTCTTTTCTTTCCAGAGCCTGGCTTGGCTCTTCGTTCCTAAAGCCTGACTTGGCCTTGTCTTCCTAAAGCCTCACTTGGCCTTTTATTTTCAGAGCCTGATTTAGGCTTTCCTTCCTAAAGCCTGACTTGGCCTTTCCTTTCCAAAACCTGACTTAGCTCTTGCTTTCCTAAAGCCCAACTTGGCCTTTCCTTTCCAAAGCCTGACTTGGCCTTTCCTTCCTGAAGCCCCCAGCAAGGCTCAGCTCCTCTCCTTGCCTTCTCCTCCTCCTTTTCCCAAGGAAAACTTGGAATCCCCGTCCCTGGAAGCTCCCGGACCCCCCTGGGGCTGTGTCCGGTGTCCGGTTGGGCTTCCCCCACCTCGGACATCCTTTCCCAACCTCCCCAATTCCACGATCCCTCCCTTCCCTCCTCCTCCATCAGCTCCTCCCGCCCAAAACGCCTCTGGTTTAGGAATAAATTCCCAGGTTTTTGCCGTGACTGGGAATCGAGTTCGGGGGTGGCTTTGGAACATTTTTTATCATGTGTGGTTTTTTTTTTTTTTTTTTTCCCTTCTTTTTTCCCCCCCCTCCGGGATTTTTTTTTTATTTCGTTTTTCCACCTCACTCAAGAGCCCAGCTCGGCATCTCCGGGTGACAAGGCGATGACAGCGGCTCCGAAAAGAGCGGGAGGAGGTGGAATTGTGTGTGGGGAGAGGAGGGGGGAAAGAAAAAATCCGGGAAAAGGTCGGGAATGAGGAGATGTGGAGATGCCACTTGGCTGCTGTGATTATCCCAACCCGGATCTGCCTCCTCCTCCCCCTTTTCCCTGGGATTTGTGTCCCTTCCCCTGCTTTTCCCAGATTTTATTTTTTTATGGTTTTTTTTTTTTAATGTATTTTATATTTATGGTGGGTTTTTTCTTTTTCCCATAAATAAATCAGGAGCCAGAGCGCGCGAGGCAAGGACGTGGAGGGATCCACGTGGATCTGGGATTGTCCCTTCCCCACGTCCAACCTGGAGCACAAAGAACTCGGGGATGGCTGCGAAATTAAGGCGAAAATTAGTCTTTTCCCTAAAATAATGCGGAGTTTCTCCTCTTTTTTTTTTTTTTCCACACAACTTTAGGGCGAGACCTCTCCAGGCCGAGTTAATTAATTTGTAATTAATGTGTAATTCGGGCAGGCTGTGGGAAACAGGATTTTTTTTTTGGGATGCAGAATTTTGGGATGAGGGAGGTTTCTTTTGGGATGCAGAATTTTGGGATGAGGGAGGGTTGGTTTTTTTTTGGGATGCAGAATTTTGGGATGAGGGAGGTTTGGTTTTTTTTTTGGGATGCAGAATTTTGGGATGAGGGTTCCCACCCATGGGGCAGAGCGGGCTGGGATTCACCGTCGGATCCCTCGGGAATTCTTCCTCAGCCGCGCCCTGGCTCTAATCCCACCCCAGGCCCTTCCCTTTGGATTTCGGGGCTCTCCTATCCCCAAACCCTTATCCAGAGGCGTGGCAGCATCCCAAATTCCCAGGAAAAATTCCCTCTGAGGTGCTGGCGGGGGAGTCACAGAGGCCCCAGCTGAGACCTGACAGAGAATCCCAAACAAAACCCCGATTCCATTATTTCCTCATTTTTCCTCCTTTTTTTTTTCTCCTCCCTTTTTCTGGCTCACCTTGAGCTCTCCCCCAACCTCCCTCCCCTTTCCCTGGCTCTTCCCGAGGCGGNAACCGCAGCTCGTGCTCACTCCCCCTCCTTCCTTCCCTCGGATCCGTCTTCCCTTTCTCCTTGTCTGTCCCTTCTCCTGCCGGGAGGAGACGCCGGAAAATCCAGGGTTGAGCTCATCCATGTCTCCCCTCGTCCCTGAAATCAGCTCCATCCGAATCCAATTTAATTGGATTCATCCATTCCCCCCTCACCCATTTCCCATTTCCTCCACCATGAATTCCCATATTTCCTTTTATCCTTCCCGATGTTCCCAAATCCGGGAGGGGTAGCGCGCTGAAGCACAGGGAATTTTTAATTGGATTTATCCATCCCCACCCTCACTACTCCCATTTCCCATTTCCTCCACCATGAATTCCCATATTTCCTTTTATCCTTCCCGATGTTCCCAAATCCGGGAGGGGTAGCGCGCTGAAGCACAGGGAATTTTTAATTGGATTTATCCATCCCCACCCTCACTACTCCCATTTCCCATTTCCTCCACCATGAATTCCCATATTTCCTTTTATCCTTCCCGATGTTCCCAAATCCGGGAGGGGTAGCGCGCTGAAGCACAGGGAATTTTTAATTGGATTTATCCATCCCCACCCCCACTACTCCCATTTCCCATTTCCCATTTCCCATTTCCTCCCCAGTCCCCCACCATGAATTCCCATATTTCCTTTTATCCTTCCCGATATTCCCAAATCCGGGAGGGGTCGCGCCCTGAAGCACAGGGAATTTTTAATTGGATTTATCCATTCCTCTCCTTTTCCCATTTCCCATTTCCTCCACCATGAATTCCCATATTTCCTTTTATCCTTCCCAATATTCCCAAATCCAGGAGGGGTCACGCCCTGAAGCGCAGGGAATTTTTAATTGGATTTATCCATCCCCACCCTCACTACTCCCATTTCCCATTTCCCATTTCCCATTTCCCATTTCCCATTTCCTCCCCAGTCCCCCACCATGAATTCCCATATTTCCTTTTATCCTTCCCGATATTCCCAAATCCAGGAGGGGTCGCGCCCTGAAGCACAGGGAATTTTTAATTGGATTTATCCATTCCTCTCCTTTTCCCATTTCCCATTTCCTCCACCATGAATTCCCATATTTCCTTTTATCCTTCCCAATATTCCCAAATCCAGGAGGGGTCACGCCCTGAAGCGCAGGGAATTTTTAATTGGATTTATCCATCCCCACCCTCACTACTCCCATTTCCCATTTCCCATTTCCCATTTCCCATTTCCCATTTCCTCCCCAGTCCCCCACCATGAATTCCCATATTTCCTTTTATCCTTCCCCATATTCCCAAATCCACCTGGCTGTGCCATAAAAATTTCCCCCCAACCACCCCGCCGGGTTTCCGGCCAGCAAATATCCCAAAATTTGTGCATTTCCCAAAAAAAAAAAAACCCCATGGGTTTTCCAGCCTTTTTTTGGGGAGGGTCACGATGGAGTTGGGATGGGTTGGGAGGGAATGGCTCCGTGAGGATTGGGAACAGGATTCCCTTGTCCCACGGGAATGTGGATATCCGGAAATAATTCCAGGGTCGGGATGAGCAAAAAAAAAAACCTCCAGGAAGTCAAAATTATCCCAAATTTTGGGAAAGCTAAAACCAAGCTCAACCCTGGGCATCCCAAAGGACAAATCCGGGTCCGGAGAGTGGAAAACGCCGAGGATCCATGCGGGATCTCCCCATCCCGAAGGATCCGCGGCTGATCCGGCTTGGACCTCAGGGTTTCTTCCAGCTGGGAATTCTCCGGGAATGGCGGCGTGGTTGGGATAATGAGATGCTGCTCACGCTCCCCTAATGAAGGAGGAACTCGGCGCCGGGAAAATTAGATCAGGATTATTGGGAGAAGAGGAGCGATCCGAGATGGCATCGACCGCATTCCCGGGAAGGGAGGAAAGGGTGGGAATTCCTCCCAAAGTCTGGAGGAGAGGGAAGGGATAACCCCACAGGAGCAGGAATGGGATGTGGGAATGGGAGCATCTCTGGTTTTCCGTGGGATGCCTCTCCTGGGATTTGCTCTTTCTCCCATTCCCAGCGGGATTCAGCTCTGTGCTCCTCTCCAAGAGTTCCTTGGATGGGTTTATGTCCTCCGAACTCGGCACGTTTGGGAATACGAGGGATTTGGGAATGTTTGCCTCCTCCAACTGCAGCGTTTTTGGGAATACGAGGGATTTGGGAATGTTTGCCTCCTCCAACTGCAGCGTTTTTGGGAATACGAGGGATTTGGGAATGTTTGCCTCCTCCAACTGCAGCGTTTTTGGGAATACGAGGGATTTGGGAATGTTTGCCTCCTCCAACTGCAGCGTTTTTGGGAATACGAGGGATTTGGGAATGTTTGCCTCCTCCAACTGCAGCGTTTTTGGGAATACGAGGGATTTGGGAATGTTGGCATCCTCCAAATGCATTGCTCTTGGGAATATAGGGGATTTGGGAATGTTGGCTTCCTCTAAATGCGGCATTTTTGGGAATATGGGGGATTTGGGAATGTTTGCATCCTCAAAAGCTGCATTTTTGGGAATATGGTGGATTTGAGAGTATGTCCTCCAAAAGCAGGATTTTTTGGGAATATGAGGGATTTAGGAATGTTTTCATCCTCCAAAAGCGGCATTTTTTTGGGAATATGGTGGATTTGAGAGTATGTCCTCCAAAAGCAGGATTTTTTGGGAATATGAGGGATTTGGGAATGTTGGCATCCTCCGAATGCATCGCTCTTGGGAATATGAACTTGGAGTTGGGCTCCTGGTTGAATTTCCCAGGACAAAAATCAGATTTTCCCCCGGTTTGGCCTCTTCCCACCCCGAGCCGAGCACCGCTGGGATCGGGATGAGCCGGATCCGGCTGCTGCTTCCCCCCTGCTTCCCCATTCCCATCCCGCCGCGATTCCCGCGGGAAGGAGCTCATTAAAAAGCGTGGAAAAACACGAATTTAATTCCACCCAACCTTGCCTTTAACAGGGGAAACAAATCCCCCCTTTTTTCCCACGGAACAATGGATTTTTCCAGCCCTTCCCCGTGCTGGGATTCCTCCCTCTTTTCATCCCTCTCCTTTATTATCCCTGGCTGGGAGCAGGCGCCGCCTGATTTGCATAAATTTGCATCTGGAATTGGGGTTGGGGAGGGGGGGAGGGAAAAAGATCTGGGAAAAAAAGGAGATTTTTTTTCTCCCCGGCGCTGAACTCGCTCCGAAGAAAGGAGGGAAAAGGCAGGAAACGGTGGGAAAGATCCCGGATTTTTTAAAGTTCACCCATTCCCTGGTGGGGATATTTTGGGGAGAGAAAAGCATTCCCAAAACCTTGGCAGGGAGCCAGAATTCCTGGTTTATCTGAGAAGAATTCCCAGTTTATTCCAGCAGAATTCCTGGTTTATCCAAGCAGAATTCCCAGTTTATCCCAGCAGAATTCCTAGTTTATCCCAGCAGAATTCCTGGTTCATCTGAGAAGAATTCCTGGTTTATCCAAGCAGAATTCCCAGTTTATCTGAGCAGAATTCCTGGTTTATCTGAGCAGAATTCCTGGTTTATCCAAGCAGAATTCCTAGTTTATTCCAGCAGAATTCCTGGTTTATCTGAGCAGAATTCCTGGTTTATCCAAGCAGAATTCCCGGTTTATCCGAGTTTATCTATTCTCTAAAATGGAATCCTCAGGTCCGCCCCTCATTCCTGTTTTTTTTTCCCCCGGGATGGATCCGGAATTCCCCTTCCCGCTGGGGAAGCCTTGGCTCCGAGCTTTTCCAGGTGAGGACGAGATGGGATAAAACCTGGGATTTTTGGGAGCTTGCTTTTCCTTCGGGATTGGCTTTTCTTGGGATTTAAGGACAGGCCCATCCACGGGGAGCATGGAGAACGATGATGCCTTCTCCCGGGAATTATTTATGGAATAAAAACGGTGGAATTCCCGAGTTCGGAGAGGCTGAATCCCCAAGTCGCTCCGTGGGGAATCACCAAAATGATTCCCAGTTTTGGGATGCTGGGGCAAACTGGGATTTTTAATTGGGACGATGGCAGGGGAGCTGGGAATGGGCTGGGCAGGATGGGGATGAGGGAATGGGGAAGTGGGGAAAGGAAAGGTGGGAAACGGTGGGAAAATCCCGCGGGATTCCTCCGCTTGGGACGCGGCTTTGGGAGCAGCCAGAGGGGACAGGGAGCATCCACAGAACCCAAATTTTCCAAGGAATTCTCCCCCCCCCCACCCCAATCCAGGCAGTTCCCGATCCCTTGGATTGATGGGAGAAGCGATCCTGACTCAGCGGGAGATGGGACAATTCCAGGTGGGCCGGGAATTCGCCTGGAATGTGCGTGGGAGAGCAGCTAAATCTGGCTGGGAATGACTCAGAGCACGAGGGATTGGCTCAGCCACCTCCGAGGTCCCTGAGTTCCCAAAGATTCCGAGGAGAAGGAAAACGCTGGAGGGTTCGGATCTGGGACGGCTCCGCTTCCAGCCCTCAGGAAGCTCTGGCTTGGGATATTTTTTTTCCTGGTTATTTTAATGTATTCCTTAATTTTTCAATTTTTTTTTTTTTTTTAACAGAGCTTCCCCAGAGCTGGGAAAAAACCTCTGGAATTTGAGGTGATCCCTCACTTTGGGATGAGGTCCCAGCCTCCGGCATCGACCCAAAATTCCCACCAAAACACCAAAAAATTCCCGTCCGGGAGAATTCCCAGCTCCAATGGAATGTTCTTCCAATTATTTACGGAATTAAATTCCCAATTAAACACGGAATTGGGTGTGATTACTGTGGGTATTCCAACTGGGATTATCATTCCCGGTGGGAATTGGGTGGGAAGAGGTGGAAGCCGCTCCCATCCCTGGAATCATCATCCCAATCCCATCGGAGCTGTTCCCAATCCCTGCAGGGTTGGATTGGATCGGATTTAAAGCTCCGTTCCAGCCCCAATTTTTCCATGATCTTGGATTTTATGGAACGGCCGGGCCGCATCAGAAATTGGCTTTGGGGAGGGAGAAAATTCGGGGAATTCCTGCTGGATATTGGGATTTTTCCAAAGACAGCTCCAGGGAAAACTTGGCCTTTTCCTTCCCTTGGCTGCCAGAGGAATTCCCAATTAATTGCTCCCGAGGGCTCTAATCCCAAAAAAAAAAAAAAAAAATCACATCCAAAAATTTAATAAGGAATTTTCCCTGCCCTTTCCTCTTTTCTTTATTAATGATTTTTGGGGAATTGTTGAAGATCCATGAAGGATCCCAACCTTTTCTCCAGGCACATTCCCAAAATAATTGCTCCTGCCTGCTGGTGGGAACTGGGAAAAGGAAGCTTTTCCTGGGAAGGACTTTGCTCTTTTTTCCCCTTTTTAAAAATTCAATTTTTGGGCCTTTTCCTCCTTTTTATGCCTCCTTTTTTCCCTCCTTTTTTCCTTCTTTTTTTTTTCCTCCTTTTTCCTCCTTTTTTCTCCTTTTTTTCCTCCTCCTCTTTCTTCTTTTTCCCTCCTTTTCCCTCCTTTTTTCCTCCTTTTTTCTTCATTTTTACTCATTTTTCCTCCTTTTTTCCTCCCCTTTTCCTCCTTTATCCTAACTTTCCCAGTTTTATCCTCCCATTTTCCTGCTGTCCTCCTTTTTTCCTCCTTTTTCCTAATTTTTCCTGGTTTTCCTCCTTTTTTCCTCATGTTGTCCTCCCTTTTTCCTGTTTTTCCTCATTTTTCCTGTTTTGTCCCTTTTCCCTCCTTTTTTCTCCTCCTTTTTCCTTCCTCCTTTTTTCCTGCTCTTTTCCTCTTTTTCCCCTCCTTTTCTTTCTCCTTTTTTCCTCTTTTTCCTCCTTTTTCTCCTCTTTTCCCATCTTTTTTCCCCTCCTTTTTTCTCCTTCTTCCCGCTCCTTTTTTCCTCCTTTTTTCCTTTTTCCTCTTTCTTCCCTCCTTTTCTTCTTCTTTTTCCCTCCTTTTTTCCTCCGTTTTTTCCCTCCTTTTCCCTCCTCTTTCCCTCCTTTTTTCTCCTACTTTTCCCTCCTTTTCTCCCCGTTTTTCCTCTTTTTTCCCCTCCTTTTTTTTTCCTTTGTCTTTGCTTCCTGTCCAAACCTTGGGACAATCCCTGACGAAAAGTGCCTTGGGTTGGCTCCACCCTTCCCTTCCCAATCCCTCCCGGGGGTTTTCCTGCTCCCATCCCAGCTTTTCCGGCTGCTTCCCACCTTGGAAAACTTCTCCCTGCGGAGCAGGAGCCCATCCAGAGGAGCAGATGGCTGAGGAGGAGGAGGAGGAGGAGGAAAATCATGGATGCAAATGGATCCAGGATGTCCTTGCGACATTCCCAGCCAAGGTTGCGCCGCCGGGGAAAAAATGCATCCCAATCCCTCAAATTTTTTGGGATATTTAATGGATATTTGAAGTTTTTCAAAGCTCCCCGGAGATGCCAATCCGAGGAATCTGTAGGGAGTGCGAGGATTCCCTCATCCATCAGCTGGGATCAGCCTTCATTTTTAGGGATATCGGGGATTTTGGGATCGCGATTCCACGTTTGGAATCGCCAGGCGTTTCCAATGTCTCCGGAAAATTAACCATTCCCAGCATTCCAGGTTGGAGTTTCCTTGCAGGAAAACGGGATCTGCTGGAGATCTCCTCCCAGGAACCCTTTGGAATGTGGAGATTTATTCCGGAATCCAGGGGGTGGGGGCAGAATCCATAAATAACTGGCCCAAAAATTCCGGGGATTTTCTCGGAGCCGTGAAACTTCCCCGGAAACCCCCGGAAAACTTCAAGACTCCACCCTGGGATGAGAACATTCCGTGCTTAATTCCCCCTCCACATGGATTTACCCCGGAATTAAAGAGATCAAAGCAATTTGGGCCTCGTTATCTCCAAATTCCAGGGAAACTGAGGCTGAAAGCCGGGAAATCTCCCGGCAGCCAAAAGCTGGGAAGGAAGGAGGGAAGGGAAAGCAGAATTCCCAAAATCCCTGCTCTGCTGACGAGGTGAAAGCGCGGAGCCGAAATCACCGTGGAACATTCGGAGGCTCCGGCCAGGAATAACTCAGCTTTGAAAAGAGCCGGATTGAGATAAAAAAAAAAGGGATTTTTTTTTTTTCCCCAAAAAAAAAGTGACAGCTTGAAGCTATTTTGGGAGAAAAGGCGACTTTTGGTGTCATTCCAAGGAGTTTCATCTTCCAGAGGCAAACTCCGTCCCTGGATCTTCTGCCGGGATTTGGAGTGGCTGGAATCACTCGGATCCCACGGTTCCGCTTCATCCCAAAATTCCCGCTTGCCGCCAGGAATGGCGTGGGAATAATGGGGATGGGAAAGCCCCGGAACAGCTTATCCAGGGAATCTGGGGCTGCCCCAATCCCTGGAAGGATCCAAGGCCGGGTTGGAGCAACCTGGGATGGATTTTTGGGGTCCCTTCCAACCCAAAAGCATTCCAGGATTCCACGTGCTGGGATATTCGGGATAAATTCCCTCCTGGCAAGGATGCGGAGGCCCCGGGATGGAATTCCCGGAGAAACTGTGGCTGCCCCTGGATCCCTGGGAAGTGTCCAAGGCCAGGCTTGGAGCACCCTGGGATCACGGGATCAACTTCAGGGTCCTTCCCAACCCATCCTGTAAAATTCCGGATTCATCGCGGCCTTTCCATGACCGATAGGCCGAGTGGGAATGGATCCGGCCGGAGATGTTCCCATTGCCTGGTGCTGCCTTGTCCCATCAATATTCCTGGTTCCTGGTCAGTTCTCCCAGTTCCCAGCCAATATTCCCAGTTCCCAGTCAACATTTCTGGTTCCCAGTCAATTTTCCCAGTTCCCAGCCAATATTCCTGGTTCCTGGTCAATTCTCCCAGTTCCCAGCCAATATTCCCAGTTCCCAGTCGATATTCCCAGTTCCCAGCCAATATTCCCAGTTCCCAGTCAACGTTCCTGGTTCCTAGCAAATATTCCTGGTTCCTGGTCAACATTCCTGGTTCCCAGTCAATATTCCCAGTTCCCAGTCAATATTCCTGGTTCCTGGTCAATTTTCCCAGTTCCAAGTCAATTTTCCCAGTTCCCAGTGATTATTCCCAGTTCCCAGGCCACCTTCCTGGTTCCCAGTCAATATTCCCAGTTCCCAGCCAATATTTCCAATTCCCAGTCAACATTCCTGCTTCCTAGCAAATATTCCTGGTTCCTGGTCAACATTCCTGCTTCCTAGCAAATATTCCTGGTTCCTGGTCAACATTCCCGGTTCCCAATCAATATTCCTGGTTCCCAGACGATATTCCCAATTCCCAGCCAATATTCCCAGTTCCTGGTCAATTTTACCAGTTCCCAGCCATCATTCCCAGTTCCCCATCCTGGCTGGGCAGAGCTGGATGCTCCCCATGCATTCCCAAATCCCTTTTTATCCCAAAGCTCCTCCCCATTCACTTCCAGGGCTGGAATTTCAATTTTGCTTCCCAACCGAAAAAAAAAGAGGAAAAAAAATCCCCAAACCTTCCCAAATCTCCTGCGGAGCGAGAATTAATTAAATTAATTAAATTAATTAGCGGCCATTGTGTCATTGATGCCAGGCTTTAATTAAATCGTGTGGAGATAACGACTCTGGAGCTTCCCAGCAGCTGAAACATTCCCAGGATGGAGAAATTCCTCCTAAAACAGATCCAAGGCGAGTCCTGCCCTCCGAAGCTCCAAAGTTGGACATTCTGGACGTTTTTCCACCTAAAAAATGGCTCCTCCCACCTCTTCCTCCCCTCCTTTTGGAGCTCCCGGGTGCTTCCCGGGATGGGATCCTGGGACATCCAGGATCTCCTCGGCTCATTCCGGGAATTCTCTGGAATGTTGACTGGAAGCAGGGAAAGCTTCTTCTCCGGGTGGGCACATCCCGGTGCTCCTGGATGGATTTGACCTCCCACCTGAGGGCTCGGAATTCCGACCCATCCCCATTTTCCGAGTGGTTCCGTGTCTGCCAAGGTCATTCCCGGGTATCCCGCGGGTTTTCCGGCCTTTCCCAACTCTCTGGAGCTGGGATTTGGAGAAGGTGAAATTCCCAGGGTTTTTTTTAGCGGGAAAAAGGTGCCGGCTGGATTCCTAACGAGGACAAGGTGCTCCCGGATTTCCACTCGGATTTCCAGCTGGAAAAACATGGCGTTTTCCCGGGATTATCGCACCACATTCCCCCATCCCCGACATTCCCGGCCTGCCAATTCCCACCCATTTCTCCGTGGCGGATGTGGAGCAGGAATTCTTCCGCATTCCCGTAAAATTCCAGCTCCTGGCCTCCCACTTATGGGGAATGATGAGCTCCGAGGCCTCGGGAACGGCGCCGGAATGCCGAGGGGCAGCTCCTTCCATCATGGCCTTTCCTTCCCAAGCTCCTTCTCCCGGCAGCATTCCGGAGGGTTCGGGATTTTGCCAGGGTTTTATTTCCCTTTGATATCCAGGAATTTTCATTAAAATTCCTCTGCTCGCCTCCCTCTGTCCTTCATCCTCACCTCCTCTCCCAGCCGGAAAATTTCCCTCTCCGGGATTTTATATTTTTTTTGGAAAAGCTCCTTGGGAGAAGGTTCTGCTTTGAAGGATGTTTCCGGTGGTGACTCCTTGCTCCTCATCCCATTCCCATGAGGAAGAGGGGGGAGGTTTTCCCAGATCTCCCGAGAGCTCCAAAACCTGGGAAGCAGAAGGAAAAAATCCTGGCTAAAAATCCCTTTCCTGCCCATTCCTCCAGGAATTTTTCTCCTTGGAATATCTCCCGATCCAGCCCCGCCCTCAGCTCTCCCAAGGGAATCGTCCCATGCCAGGAAAGGCCATGGATGTTCCCGGAATTCCAAGAGACTCTGAGCTCCAGGAGGGCAAAGGCCCTGAATTTTCCCTGAATTTTTCCTGAATTTTCCCCGAATTTTTCCAAAATTTTCCCAGAAATTTTTCTGAATTTTCCCTGAATTTTTCCTGAATTTTCCCCGAATTTTTCCAAAATTTTCCCAGAAATTTTTCTGAATTTTCCCAGAATTTTTCCCTGAATTTTCTCTGAATTTTCCCTGAATTTTCCCCAAATTTTCCCCAAATTTTCCCAGAATTTTTCCCAGAATTTTCCCCCATATTTTCCCGGAATTTTCTCTGAAATTTCCCCAAATTTGCCTGGAATTTTCCCTGAATTGTCCCCCAATTTCCCCCAAATTTTCCCCCAAATTTTCCTTGAATTTTCCCCAAATTTTTTCCGGAATTTTCCCAGAGTTTTTCCCAGGATTTCCCCCCATATTTTCAGGAACACCATGTGGAACTTTCTCCCTAAATTCGGGATTCTCTCCTCTAATTCCGGATTTAGCGCCTGGATTTATCCTGGAAAGCTCAGGGGGGGAAAAAACCAAACTGGGGAATTTTCCCTTTGGGAGCCTTTTTTCGGCCCAAATTCCCAAATCCGAGGGCGGATGGAGGAGACTCGCCCGGAATGCGCTGCCCTGGATTCCGGCCGCTCCCAAAGGACAGCAGGAATGACGTTTGGACCTGGATCCATCCCTCGGGAATCCGGGAAGGACGGGAGGGCGCCAGCTCCGTCCTAAAACAGGGATTTGGGGTTTTTTGTTTAGGGAGCGAAAGGATCCGGAAGGAGCAGTGGGAAAACCTTTATTTATGGGGAAAAAAATTGGGAATAATCACCCCAACAGATAAGGTGGGAGCATCATTCCCCACAGGCTCCATTCCCTCCTTTCCCAAGGGCCGGGAATTTTCCCGGGGGCATTCCGAGGAAGGCACGGAAATTAAAAAAAAAATAAATAAATAAATTTTAAAAAATCCTGGTTTATTTTTGTTTTTTTCCAAGGAAGTGTTAAATCTTCGGGAAACGATTCCCAAAAAAAAGGATTCCCAAAAATCTTCTCCCGCCTCGTTCCGTCCCATGGGAACAGCCCTTGGCTAAGGAAAGCGGGAATGCCGGGAGAGCTGAAATTTGGGAATGCCACCATTGTTGCGTTTTTCCGTGGAAAAATCCTGGATTTTGGGTCATCCCGTGACAACGGATTCGGGAATTTTTGACTCCTGGAGTTGCCGGTTTTCATGGAAAACTCCTCGTGAGAGGGAAAACGGAGGAGTGGGAGTGGGACACTGGGATTTGGGTTGGTTTTATCCCGGATTTCCAAGCATCCAGGGGTGGGTGACTCCAAAACTTTGTCCCCAAAAAAAAAAGAGGATCCTGGTGTGAGGCTTGGGGGATTTTCCATGGAATTGGCTCCTGGGGAGGGATGGGGAACAGCCGGAATTCCAGCCCAGACTGATCCAAACTGGTGGGATTCTGATTCCCGAAATTCCCCGATGCAAAAGCCCCCATCCGGTTAAATCCACGAGTTGCCAGAATTCCTGGATTTTCCCTCCCTTCTCTCCCTCTGCCTCGAATCCTCTGGGAAAAGCCGCGGTTCCGGAGGCCTGGGAATCAAATCCCAATTTATTTGGGGGTGGATTTGATGGATCACCCCCGGGAGTCGTCGCCTCCTCCTGGATTTCCCGGGAATTTTGTCAGCCTGGCTGGGCCCGGGTTTATCCCGGGGCTGCCTCCTCAAGCCGAAGTTTTTTGATTTTTGGGGTGGTTTTTTTGGGGAATTTTTTGTTGGATTTTCTGGGTTTCGACCCCAGGAGCTCTGGTTTTCCCTCTCTCTCACATTCCCGGGAAATCCAGGACGAGGCGACGGCTCCCGGGGGTGATCCATCAAATCCACCCCCAAATAAATTGGGATTTGATTCCCAGGCCTCCGGAACCGCGGCTTTTCCCAGAGGATTCGAGGCAGAGGGAGAGAAGGGAGGGAAAATCCAGGAATTCTGGCAACTCGTGGATTTAACCGGATGGGGGTTTTTGCATGGATCCAGCAGAGCCTGGTTCCTGTCAGGGAGGGGTTTTTTTGGGAATCTCCAATCCCACCAGTTTGGATCAGACTGGTGTTACTGGGCCGGAATTCCGGCTGTTCCCCATCC
>VZTN01004336.1:64560-82947 GCA_013400515.1 Erpornis zantholeuca | reverse complement strand
TCATCACTCTCCAGATCCTGAATGGGGTTGAACAAGCCAATCAATTTTATTGTTACTGCTGATTCATACCATTGTACATTTAAAAGAAATTAGGTGAATGACAGATTTTTGCTGAGATATTGTCTCTATTAAGAAGATAAAATTCAAAGCTGTGTATATCACCGTGGAAATGCATTTTAAAGAGACTTTTATATGTTTTATGCCATTCTTCTTTGGGTTCTCTAAGTATCATCTGGTTCTGCTTTTAAGCAATAAAATCAAAGGAAGTGTGTATGTAATTCAGAGTACTTTTTGCTTTCAAGTTCATCTTAAAATAGGTGAATTACTTTGATGTGCATGATATCACTTCACATCTTAATTCATATCTAGCAGCATCTCAGCAGATGAGTTGGATTTCTCTGGAAACCAAAGAAGTAAGAGAACATCTGTATGAAAACAAAACTATTTCATGAAGTGGTGCTATTGCTATCCACCCAAACACACACTGTCACTGTCAGAAGTGGTTTTCCCCACAACAGACATTAGCATAATGTTTATGGCCAGTGAGATTGTTTAAGAGCACTAAAATCATGAAGTACTGTGTGTGCTCTTTAATTAGGAATGTAATATACTCCATCTGGAGTGACTCATTTTTGCAGTCTTCCGTGGAGCTTGAATTTCCCACTTCCTCCTACAATAAAAAAAAAATGAAGTTCTTTTAGTGACTTCATTTTCAGTTAGATCCCAGTTATCTGAGTAGTTTGTAACATTTGTTCATAGACTGAGTTCCTGAATAACAACCCATGGTTATCACTTCCAATGTCATAACGAAAAGCATTTCAGTGCTGGTGGAAATCTGTAGATTTAATTCTCTCTGTATTGACATGGGAGCATTTGAACTCTTACAATATAAATAATCTCATCTCACAGTTCATATATCCATCCCAGTTGTATTTTAGATGATAAATATGGTTGTCTAAGACTTTTGTGCTCAATATAAAATGTCTTTAAATTTTTGGGAAAAAGTTGTATATACTGATACTATATAAGACTCATATCACTGTTTTCTTTTGTTACTGTGTTTGATAAATTAATCAATTTCTCTTTTACTAGATTCCACCAACCCAATTTTAAAAGCAAATTTTCTGAATTTGATA
This sequence comes from Erpornis zantholeuca, assembly GCA_013400515.1. NCBI lineage: Eukaryota > Metazoa > Chordata > Aves > Passeriformes > Timaliidae > Erpornis > Erpornis zantholeuca. The sequence continues at coordinate 81,811 of VZTN01004336.1, read as the reverse complement.
GTTCTTCTGTTACTGTTTTGTAACAGAAACATAATGTTTGCTTATGTAGAATTTCTTTCCCCAAATCACACCTATCTAGAGTCTAATCCCCTCTCACTGAAATCCATGTGACTCTTAGATAGTCTAATGGATAGTTCATTTAAAATCCTGACTTATTTTTGCTTATGCATGTAGAGGAATATGTATTTACCTTGCTTAACCTGAAGTCCTTCAGTGAGGAACAGACCAAGGAGCCTGGCCTCCAGGTGTCACACTAATGAAAAAGGGATACCTCTCCAAAGGCAGACTCAGAGAGGGATATATTCCCCCATTGTTGTCACTGGTGACGAGTGACAACTTCTGGTTACAACACCATAAACTGGAAAACTGAAGAGAATGTTAGTATGTTTCATACTAACTCTGATGCATCTGGGAAGTCTTTTCACTGAGAAGCACCCTTGTTTTATGTCTCCCTATTCTAGACTGCATGTACTCAGAAAGGCACACAGAAATTTGGTCCTCCTAGGTTTTCAGCTGGACAACAACGATCAATTGACACAGATTTCCCTCTTTTCTTGAATTAGCTCCAAACAGAAATGGAGCACAGAGAGAAAGTCCTGTTCATACTGCTTACTTCTCTAGTAATTCTCCCTTCTCCAAAACTCACTGACTACTCTGTCCAAACAGGCAGTAGGATTATACCTTCTGGATGACTTTAGATGCTGATTAAAAATTCTAAAATTCTTCACTTAATGCAAATCTTTAATGTAACTTTAATGACAGTGAGTATAGACAGGGAAATAGGTCTACTGCTTTGTATAACCTACCTGCATGTCCTGGTATAAATTTAGGGAATTAAGCTTATTTTCATCCTAATTGAGAACCTGTGCATACATGCAGATATTTCTTTTTGTTTTGCCTGCTTTGAATCCAATATGACTATTCCTTTTAGTATCAGCTCTGTCTTCACATTTTAATATTTTAAGCAGAAGAAAATGGTGGGAGGAGGAAAATAGAATTAGAAAGTATATAAAAACCCTAGTTCTGCCCAAAGTGAATTACAGTTTAGAAATCAGAGAATCTGGAAGTTCATTGGCATGAATGGTGAATTACATTGGCATTTTCAATTTTGAAGATTTTGAAACGGATTAAGGAATTATAAATTTTTCCATCGGCTTCAGGTAGCAGTCAAAACTAGTTCCTCCTTCCTCGGGTAGGGATGAAGCGAGGTGTCAGAGGTTGCTAGTAAGAGCTTGCTAGTAAGAGATCAGACATAATCTTGCCCTCATTTTTTAAGGCGGAATTATATGAAATAGTTCACTGGAGAGGCAGGTAGAGCAAGAGAAGAGAAGAGGAGCAAAATGAAAAGGTCAGCTATTCTTCCACAACCCAAGCAAACAATTCAGATAAAAAAACCTTTCAGAACTTTGAGAAAAATAAGAAAACATATACGTTAGCAATACCAGCATAAAGCCAGACCAATTTTATTTTTAAGTCTTGTTGACAAAGTGTTCTTCCACAGCTGTATAGAATGTCATAGCACTGGCCCTGAAGTGAAACTAACCCCTATAAAAAAGGTCAGGAAGGAAGTCTCATCATCATTTATGTCCTTTTGATGATTCTTTGTACAGCAGGGATTTCATATTTAAAGCAATGGCTTTTGCTGTGTTTCTAGGTCACTTTATGTAATATATAAGTCTTCTGTTGAAGAGTATTCATGCATTTCTGCAGCTTTTTACTGCTGTTTTTGGTTGGGTTTTTTGGTGGGATTCTTGTTTCCTTTGCAGATTCTGAGATCTTCAAAACAGGATTTTGGGTCACAGAGTAAAAGTGGTTCTATCAGGACACAAGTGATAAAGATGGGGCAATGACTGTTCAATTAACAGATCAATAAGTTGCCTCTCACACAAACTATTGTCAATGATAAATGCCCAAAGGTTGGTTAAACTGCATTTTTGAATGCTTCAGTGTAAAAATCAATGTCCAGAGCACACAGTACTAAGCAGATAAAACAGCCTCTCAGTTCTGGACTGTGGAAATGATATGAGCTCAACAATCATAAAAATATGTCTTGATCCTATTTGTAGCTCTCATATGTTGCCGTGGGCCATTCCTGTTTATCCATCCACATGAACTGCAGAACATTGACTATGCTGAATAAACAGCAATGATCTGGATGAAGAAGCAAAATGGTCTTTCAAATTCCTGATTTTCTTTTACGCTGCCAGTGCAGTGATTGCTGAAAAGGCAAAGGAAATTATGTTCAGTGTTCAGTCAGAAGTGAGTGAGACCTGCAGTTGTGTTATTTAAATGCAAAGGATGTTGGTGGGCGCTTAGCATGAATTCAGAGAGAAAGGAGAAGGATGCTGAGCACCTCCTGTCACTGCAGTCTGTTTAAAAACGTGCTCACAAAAGGAATGGAAAAGCTTTGCACAGCGAAGAGACCATGGGTGATAATTGTTTCTGGAATTTGCTATATATATAATAAGTGTGCTGACAAGAACCCTGTGGAAGATTTGCCTCCAAAATATATGGCTAGCTGAATGTATCCTTGACAATTGTCTCTTCAATTTTAAACTGCAATACAAAAAAACACCGTCTCCCTATTAACACATAAATTTAAGGATAGGCCTATTTCTGTTCTTTTATTCATTTGGAATAACATTTTGCAACCTGCAACTTACTGTAAGAGTTTGGGGGATGTTTCACAGTCCTAAGGAAATGGTGAGTATACTTAAAAGCTGTATTAATACGTATAATTTCCAAAAACTTCTTTCAGTAGCAAAAACAGTCTCTGGCAGCTGCATCTTGGTGCCAGCACAAATGTATCGCATGGGAAGCTTTCTAATGAAAGCTCCTACATGCATCATTATTTTTTCTCCATTCAACAAAACTTCTAAATGGATGAGAAAATTCCTGCATTTGAAGAAGAATAATTTTCATCAGCTAATTCCTTCAAGAAGAGAGCTTTGTGTACTTTCATATCCTTGTTAAGGGTAGCCGCCACCTTGTCTTGAAGAACACACTGAGCAGGTCTGGCCTACAACCCTTCTGTCCAAGCACTGCAATGAAGGCACACAAATGGAAGTACAGAACCCATTCAGTGCTGTCTGTCTTTCTCAAAAATGCAGTTTTTACTGTAGTTTCTATTGTTAGGGGTTTTTTTCTTTGGCTAAAATTAGACTTTACTTGCTGCTCCAACATCGAAATGTTCCAGAATGGTCTGGGGCACTTCCAGTACTGTTTCCCGTATGGGAGTAATGAATGTGCATACGCTTTAAAAGTACACGGACAGAGGTCTAGAAAGCCTCTGAGAGCTGAAACAGACAGATAGGAAAAATAGAGTTTTACAGAAAAAAACTTGCACACAGGTTACATTTAAGATTTTCTTCAATAAATAAGTAAGCAAGTCTTTAGTAGGGAAACAATGCTTACTAAGATAAAACAAGATTGTGAATAATAGATATTAGGTCATTTCACATTGTGATTATCACTCTTAGACATGAATTATTTAATAAGATTACAGCTTGTATACTTTATAATTAGTTCACTTCATTCCTTCATCAGCCTCTTTTGATGTGATACAATATGAATTACTTTTTGATCTTCAGAAAAGGGAGGGGGGGAAATGGTTTTATGTAACAATCTTGAGAAACAGGGCATTTAAATCAGCATACTGAGGCCACTTACCATTCTGATATATGCAGCAGTCTCTTATTGCTATTATAAAGTAACTAGAGAAAGACAAACATGAAAACCAAAGCTCCTAAGAAAGGTGTATGTATTGATTTATTTAGTTTGATGCTATGAAAATATTAGCCTATGTGTCCCATTGCATCCCAACACATTGATACAGATTTCTATCTCACTTTTCATTTAATTCAAAATTTTATTTATGCCTGTCAAAAATGCACCTTTCCTTGCAGTGAGGGTATTCCAAATATCTCTATAAAAATGTTCCTACCAGGGATTTCTTACCCTGACAGCTGATTCATGTAGTTAGTCCAGTGGGAGGGTCTTCTCACACCCTTCTACGGGAGGGAAACTTGCACTTTTTTGGTCTAGATTCATCATAAAGTTCAAATCGAAGCTTGGATGTGAACTTTAGATTTTGTTATTATGAGCATTTAATTAAGCTGTAAAAGTATATAGAGATTTGCTTATACTTTTAAAGGTTACTGGAGTAAAAATAAGCAGAAATCAGAGAAATGTTACTGTTATAACAAACTATGGCTATAGATGTTCATCATTTTACATACACAAACTAAATTTGCATTAAAGTATATTCATTTACATATGACGCCATATATGCTTAAGGAATTTTGTTAAGTGTTCCTAGCAAAACATCAAGCATGTAGAATCATACCTTTACTAGAGCAGAACTTCCTACTAAAACCAAAGATCCATTTAAAACTGATTCTTTATGAAATATTCTGTTCTAGAACCACAGGTGGAACTGAAAACAGAGCAGAAAATGGGGAAAACCTCAAGGAAGCAAAGAAACTGATTCTGAATGTGTAGTCCTAAATCCTCAAGTTGAGTGAGAGTTGTAAGACACTTAGGGGTTGGCTAAAAGTTAAGCAATTTCTTGTAAAATTCTAGTAGTGGTAATAATCCATTGACTAAAGTAATAGCCTTAGTACTACACTGTTTGCAAAAGGAGTTGGGACTATAGCGGAAATATAATATTGAGTTTGTTTCAAGTAGAAGCATAAGAAAATTTTTAAGTGTTTCTTTTAATGCAGTTTTCCTCATCTGCCCTAATAAATGTACATGCCTTCTGACCAGCTCCTACCAATCCTCAGTTATTTTGGATCTGGATGTAGGCAGAAGACTGAAGTGAAGGCAGGAGAGCGAGTGGAGCTGTCCAAAATCATTAGGCTGTTTTTACATAGGTTTTTATTCCTACCAATAATAATGATTATTTTCACATATGTGTAGTAAGTTTTTTCTTCTGTCTATTGAAAACACATTTCTAAAGACTATAGATGTCACCTGGACATGAAAGAAACCTTGCAATGAGAGAGTAGCAATTTTGCTTAAATGAACGGATGTTTCTTGTTGTAAGGGAATTGTTTTCTGACCTCTGTTGCTTGGAAAATTATGATTTATAACTATATGATTGCTTCCAAATAATAATGCTCTAGTAAAATCAACTTCTTCAGCTTCTTTTACTTATCTACTTATCTGTGACAAATTAAGAAGTTGTATTAATGTCTTTTTTTTTTTTTTAGTATATCTTGACAAGAATAATGATTTAAATTGTCATTTCAACTGTGGTTGAAAAGCATTAATCAGCATTTCTCATCCAGCTTTTCTGCGACACTTTTATTTGAAAAAGATATAAGTATGTCCAAACAATTTATTTTTGCTCTCCTCTCCATCAGAAAAGTTGTATTTCAGTACATTTATCATGGCATTTCTGCTGAGATGAAGCAATGTGCCCACATTAGGAACAGCGTTAGCATTTGTAAAAGGGGAGATTACATCTTGAAAGACATTGACTTTTTAAAAAAATTTGACTATTATGCAAATGCCCTTAGTATTAGAGTAAATTGCTCAGAAACTTTGGGAGTAATCAGTCTCTGCTTTGAATAACTGAAAAACCCAACACTCATGTTCTTCTGCTAACGATGAGGTTCCTTATGGTTAATGTTCCTTACAATTACTGATAGTATCCCACTATAATTCATAGAGCAAGACTTTAAGAATGCCTAAAAATAGGAATTTTTACTTTATGTTAATTTTTCCATTTAAAACATTTGTTGAATCACTTAGATTTTCTTACAATGGCTTCATAGGTACTTTCTCCCTACAGTGGGGATTTTGCAGATTTTTTTCTCACTACCTAAATATTTCTATTTTTCTAAAAGATACATGAATAAACAGCATCTTTAAAATATTATTCTTGCATTGAAATAAAGTTGTACAAAGAGCAGCTGGGTCATGCTATGAAACAGAAGGGATTGTCTAGAGGGTGTGAAAAGTGACATCCTAGATTTCAGACTGTTGAAGAGAATGCACAAGACAATGTCCTTAAATTACTGCAGACTTCTTCCAGCTACTGCAGGGCTGCTTTGAAACCAGGGCAGACAAATTTAAGAGAGTTTTTATACCCTACACCTCTGACATAAAGCTCTCAGCACTTCTGCAATACCGTGGAGCTCCTGACCCAGGCAGTGGGATCACTAGACATGGCACAGGAAGTAGATTTCTATGATTAACAAACAATTACTGCATGGAACTAGGACATAACATAATAGTAGGCTATTAACTAACTAAACTTCTCATAATGATGATGCTGGACCATGTCCCTGAGTCCCATGTTTCCATCCCACTCATATCTCCCATCCCATGCCAAGCATTTTGAGAAGGAAAATACTCAACTAGATGCTTAGACTGTGATCTTAGCTAATTACAGCAGAAATGAAAAATTACCTATAGAAATGAGTGTCCTTTGCAGCTGCAAGCTGTGATTTATTTCTGCGACATTCTAAAAGTATCCACATTGTCTCCTAAAGCCTGGGATATGTCTTAACTATTTTGTTCAATCTAAAATATTATTGCTGGTGTCACTGGGCATTTTGGTATATCCTGGTAAATGCATATAGGAGACAGTTGTCAGCGAGGTGCTATAACCATAGTCAGCATCTTGGCACTGCTCACTTTTCCCTCCTGGTTGGTCCTGAGGAATATTTGGGTTTCTTATGTAATGGCTTTGGAAAAATTCCAGCTATGGAAGGAAAAGGTGATTTAATTCAAACCAGTATTCGGTTGATGGTAAAGTAGCATCACTGGTAGGGAAAAGTTTATATTGTAATTGAGAAGATGCGTTTTACCTGACCTTATAATTTTTAAACTCTCAAAATAAGATCAGTGGTTTGAAAACCAAAAAGACAATCTAGTTTTTCAGGTTTCTGAGCTGAATTCAAAACATTCAACCCAGAGTATACCTATCTGGAGGGCTGAATTTGTTTGATGTCCCTTCTATATAGAAGAAATGGAAATTTTTCAAAGCTGATGTGTAGTCAATAAGATGATTTCAAACAAATAGGCAACTGCATTCATGTGCAGTTTAACTTTGTTTTTTCTAAGACTACATTAAATTTTTAAATGCTATTTTACAGAAAATGGATAACCTCTGTATGTTTTTCTTCCTTCTCAAATTGATATATAAAACATGCAAAATTACAGTGTAGAGAAGTTCCACATATATTTAATGTTGACCACGAGGCTGAGCTCTTAATTGGGTAAAAGATACTATTCACAGTTTTCTCCCTGCAATTTTTTCTTAGTGACCCAGTGTGATCTCTAGGAGTCAAGCTGACTTCTTTCCATCTTGTTCATCCTCACCATTACTAGAAGCCAAATTAGAGCATCAGTGACAGCTGTGCAAAAACCTCTCGGTTATTAATCCATTCTCTGACAGCAGATGTAAGTGATTAGGTGCAGGAAAAAAACTCCTCTTGAAGATGCATAAAAATTTAGTTCAGTCTTCTAGCTGTGATGCTGTTGCAGGGCAAATGAGATCACAAAACATCAAACAGCTATTTTTATTTCCAGACTCAGCATATTTGGAATATGCATAGAGACAGGTTTGGGTTTTTTTAAAAGAAGATCCAGTTTTTACCAAGGCATCTTGCAGAACAGGACATTTCTTTAAAATTTCTTCAAATATTGCTTTGAGGAATTTTTGCCCTTTCTGCTCACATTCAGAGTTACTGACAAACATGTCCAAGTTGCTGCATCGTCAAATGGAACCATTTCAGAGCTGTCAGCCCTCGACTCTGTCTTTGGCTACATGGCCCATCCGATCTCCCTGACTGTCAATCAGCCTGGCAAGAAAGCAACCCTACTGGGATGGAGACTGGGAAGATGCACATCACAGTGACTACCAGGCCAATGCACGATTGTCATGGGTGTCAATCAAGCTGGGCAGCCTCAGCCTCTTCATCTGGGGAGGAGGAGGTATCTGAAGGCCATGGAAGTGTCCTGATGCAGCAGGGTGCAGGGGGGGCTCCCCATGAAGGGCAGCAGCCCCAGCCCAGGGCATCAGGCAAGTCTGCGGTAAAGAGGCGAGTCCCAGGTCAAACTGGAAAGTTAATCTGCTGGCCAGGATCCAAGCCACTGGGGAAACCCAGGGTCAGATGGAACCTGCTGATCAGCAGAAGAGTTCACAGGGGTAAGATCAAGCTAGGATACCAGCTGTCAGAGCTGCAGACTCTCATTCTATGGTATCATTGGAGATAATGTTTTAAGTAGACTAGGCATGTATAATTAGATATCATTTATGCCACTGAAATGATTCCCAAGAGAAGATGTTAGCAAATGCAATATAGTTTTTGTTTACTGGACCTGTTGGAAGTTTCTTTGAATACTAGCTAAAAATCTTTATTGATCTGTATGTTTACTTTTCTGCCTTCCTATGTGCTTCAGCCACTAAAATTAATGCAGTCACATGATACACATAAACTAACCCATTTCTTTTAGATCATGTCTGCTTAGAACTCAATAGTAGTAATAATAATAACAACACTTTAATGTGTTTAGTTAATGGAATGATTTTACTGGATTCACAGGGAAAACAACTGAGAACAAGTTAAAGGACATTTAAAAAAAGCAGACAGCTATAAAATGAACAGCTGAGGTGCATAATCTTGCATTTAGTTAAACTCTTTTCATGTAACAAAACATCCTTATTCTGCAATTCTTTTTTAATGTCTTTGCTTTTGTGTTCCTATTTACTTCTGAAGTACTGTTCACATCCATACACCTAAATGTATATGAATGCATTTTAATGGAGGTCAGGTTTTGTAATTCATGGTGGAACCATGTAGATTTTTTGTTTTAAAGGAAATAAAATGGCTACACACATCGGAAATTATGTTTATAGGACTTGTAAGTCTTTAGCTTTCTAATTGCTGAATTTTATGCCACTTTTAGTTTTGGAGCTTTAGATACACTTGAACATCTCTCTAATTTCTTTCGCTCTTTACTTTTGTGATCTTTTTCAGATTTTTTTCAATAAATGTCTATGTTCTTTTCATCATCAATTAATATGCAGCCAAGTAGCTGTGATAGCACTGAATATTCCTGTTAAGAGGTTTCACCAATATTCTGAAGATGTCTATTTTTTTAATGCATTTGGTGAGGGTAAACCTCTGCCATACCACAACTCTACCCGAGAGGGAGAAAAGGGGGATGCCCATGTGCTACACCTCACCAAGGAGTGGAGGCACTGGGTGTAAGAGCACTATCAGATAGAATACAATCAGCCCTTTAGCATTTTCTGCAGTCTCTGCACCATTCTTACTTAGCTGTTCCTACATTCAAAGAGTCAGAAATAATTATGCTTCTTAAGTTAAAAGCTCAGGCAAAAGCTGTTCAAAGTTTTTGTGTGATTAGAAACTTTGCCCTTCTCACATGTAAAAACTGAAAAAAGAACTACATGAATGAGTCTTAAAAGTGCAAAATTGGTATTGAAAGAACAAATTTGCTAAACTAACACTGACATTAAAGTTGTTTTTCTTTTTTTTTTTCAAAAACTTAGTATATGTTCAGCTGTTCACCTTGATAGTTTGTCAAAGACTCTTTGCACAGGTGGCAGAGAGAAACCTTTCAACAGCAGTCTAGACACAGAATGTGCTTTACAGGACTCTTCATCCATCCATGAATTGAATAAAAGAATAAGTAAGAAGTGGGTGGGAGACAGCAATACTAAGTACATATGACAGGCACTTTTGATGCATAATTGCTGGATAGCTATTTTCTCTATCCTACAGTAACAACTTCTGAAAGTAAAATATTTTTTCCAACTAGACAGGCAGACCGATTTTTTCAATCCATGTTGCAGTGGATCTGTTCTGACTCATCGATCTTATGCTGGGAAATGAAAGAGATAAAATAAATTAGAGATTAAAGGTATTTTATTACTGGTATCTGAATTTGTTTTTATTCCTGAAGCTGTACTGTGTCCACCCTAGAGTGTTTTCTGAGGAAGGACAGCAAGGTATCCAGTAATCAGAGCTTTCTGACAGATCAAGGAAAGAGGCTGATGTAAATTCTGAAATGGTGCCTTCGAACCTGAAATTTGGAATATATAACCGATGCATTTTGAGCTGGTTTACAAGCTGCTTTTAGCAGTGAACATGATTAATTCCTAGTAACTACTGAAGTGCATCCTCTATAGTTGGTAACTATCAAGAATATAATATGTGCTGAACAGGACAGGGGCATTAACTCTTTTTTATTTTCTATTCAATTGAATACTGAAGGAGATTTCTTACAGATTGAAAAGCTGAGAAAAATGAAGAGGATTAAGTTCACTTTGTGGGTGTATGTTACTCTGGTATCAGTACTACCTTTAAGAATGAAAGAATTCTGTATGCCATGTTTTGTTTGTCATAGTCTGTGTTGCTGGTTGAGCTCACTCTTAATTTCCATATATTTGGACTGCTAAGAATAGTGGAAAATTCTGTAAGGTTGAAAAGGAACTTCCATGATACATGCTTATTTTACTCATAACTTTGTATGGGATTCTTTGAGACGAAACTTTGAATTAAGTTCCAAGGCAGCTCATGAAGGTTAATAACAAAACTGATGTACGCCAGCATATTTTCAAAGAGGCAGCAACAGAGGTATTTACAGTCCCTGTTTGGTATTTGGAACACTGGAGAACAATGTTAAACAATGCTGTTCTCTGTAGTAATTTTTAGTGTACTCTGAAATTTGCCCTTTTGTGTGGCTGTTTATGCTTGTTTTGTAACATTAGCAGTGTTCTATTTCTTTGCAAAGACACAAAGTGTGTATTTAAAGATGTTTCATCTTAAAGCATAAGTGTAAATATCATTTAGAAATGCCCATTTGTTTCATCAGTAAAGTCGGGTGAGGCACTATGCAAAGTGTGTTCTTATACAAATAACTTAAAATTTGTTTAAGAGCTTGAATTCCTCCTGCTGCCAGTGGGCCCTGGAGTACCTGCATGCTCAACAAATTTTTCTCCTAAAAGTTTGCTGTTTTGCCTATGATCTATGATATGTTTTGCCTGTGTGTTGGTTACATACTGTACTTCATGTAGAACTGTCAGGTACTCAGATTGTCTTCCTGTCAGGCACAATGGCTTTATGCTTGATTTAGGAAAGTGACCTTGTTTAAAAGGGCACCATTAGAAGAGAGCAAAAAAAGATCATCCTGCTCCTCTGGGAGTCTACCAACATGCTTTTTTTTTGGCCCAGGAACGTGCTGGAGGCTGAGATCTCTTTATTCTGAGATCTCCCCTGACTATCACAGGTAATTTATTACTTACTTGATGTGACTAAAGCAGTACCAGATCACTTATAATGCCTCAGATGCTGTCAGGGAAACAGCATGAGTGGTCTTAGCAATTAAGGCATCAGACTCATAGAGAAGTGATGTGATTCATACTGGAAATTTGTAGCCAAAAGTTACACCTCCAGCAAAACCTCCAAATCCAGGGCTACTTTCTCTTAAAGTGTTTCCCCTTATAAGAATTTGTTTGTCAGATTTTTAAGTAACTGTCTTTGAGGAAAGAGTGAAGTGTTACTTATTCTGGGGGACTGTGCAGTCTGATGGATGCCCCAGGCATTCAGAATTTTAGAGAAGTGGACTTTGGTCTTCTCATTGACACTTGTTTGTTGTGCAGCTTTGGTCTTGCTATGTCCTGGTAGCCTCTTTGCAGCAATACCAGGAGGTGCTCTGACAATGTTTGCTTGATAAAGAATGCTGACCTGAGAACAGAGCTTTCAGTCTTTTTCCATTTTCAAATGGTTCCTAAGGTTAGTTTATGTTGTGTTATCATATATTTTGATTTACTATATGTTTTAACTCACATTCCTTATGGTGGGGAAGTCATTGCTTCCATTTGATACAGTACCTTACTTTACAAGTGAAGTCAAAACAGTCATGTATAGAGTCCTGCAAAGCATAGGAATAATTAATGGTGCACATCAATCAGATATTTTTGCCACGCAACTGAGCATGAATGAATGAAGAGCTGAGAGCAGACACTTTCATTTCCTCATAAATGGATAATTTCTTGTGAAATTTAAAAATCAGATTGAGACACTGTGAGCAGAATGGGATCCATTTGGTATATCCATCCATCTTTTCTGTTTTCTCTCCAGAAGACTGCAGGACTGTGGAGCCAGTGAGAGAGAAACAGGTAAATTATTTACCTAGATTTTGGGAAACTTACCCTTGAATGTATTGCTTTTGCCTGTGGTGACATGCTTTTTGTAACATCATAATTCTTCACTGTGGTTTCTGCCAACTTCAACTTTATTTTACCCTGGTCCTTCGAATCTTTGCTCCTGTTCCCTGCCTTTACTCCACGTTCTGCCTTTCCTTCCTTTTAGCTCATTTCTCCTAAGAATCTCCTACTCCCAGAGTGCAGCTGTCTTTTCTCTCCAGGCTTGGATGGTCTTTCACTCCTCCTTTTCAAGTGAAAATCAGTTTGAGAATAAATTGCCTGCCTTTCAGCATCTGTGGATGAAGTAGGAGGTTAAGTCCTTAATTGCAATGTCATGCTTGTTCTGTACTTACATTAGTGCATGATAACAAAGATAACACTTGCACATTAGTATAAATGGGTAGAAGGATTTAATAAACTCCGAAGAATTTGATACTGTTGCCTTTTGAGAGATTAGAATATTTGTGCTGGGATTTCAGTCACATTGTCATATAGCAAAAAGGAGCAGAAATATAATGAATTGGGCAAAAATTACTTCAGGAGGCCAGGCATCCAATAACATGGGTTTTTGATCTCACAGTCATGTCTTTCAAAAAACTTAAATTTCAACTGCTCTGTTAAATATTTACCATTTTCTCCTGTTAACTTATATGAACAGTTATCTAGGCTGTAACATTTTTTATTCAGCACCACAAAAGTAGCTACTATTGAGCTCTTATTAACTCTCTAGCTATAAAACTAACAAGCAATTAAAATTAATGTATTTTCATATATATATATTTTAGGAGTACATTTCTACCATTAGTTTGATCATGACTCTAATACATTTTCACTTAGATGTAGTAAATTATTTTTAGAGATACCTTATTATTATGAATAATTAAACTGCATATAGAATAGTGGGAGAACAAACCTTCATGGATTTAGAACTATATTTATTCTGTTAAAACCCCTACCACCACATCACATTATAACCAATTTATAAAAACCTAAAAATTTTTAATGTCACATCTTAGCCAATATTCATATTTCTCATTCCATTAGGTCCATTAATAACATAAAGAAGGCAATCAACAATCTCTACATCAGCCTGGTATGAACCTGAGAAAGTAGTCTTTTCAGAGAGCCACAGCTGCTGAAAAATTTTAGGTATATTTAAGTCTGTTTCAAGAAGAGATCTTTCATAATTCAGTTTTACTACTGTTTTATTTTTAAATAATGTACTTTTGGAACAGCCATATGCATGTTTTTTTTATTTTTTTGTGGAATTCAAAGGGTGATTTTTCTACCCTTGATCTCTTTAAATAAATACTTTTGAATTAAAGGTAAATGGACAGATAGGTTTCAGAGAATAAATACTGAAATGTCACTAAGCAGAAATTAGGCAGCTATTCAAACAGCTGGAAAGAGCACAGCTACAAGAGATTCTCTTGATATGCACTTACCATTAACTAATAATTAGTGATGGCTAAGTAGATAAAATACTTTGGTCTCATGAATAGTTATAAGTGTTAGCAATAAGCTCAGAAGTTATTGCATAACTCCATCATTTGGGTCCTGGTTAGATGGTATAAAAGGGAATCAATGGAGNTGAAAGACAAAATGCAAATGGAGAGCTATTATTAACTCATGAACTTTCTTGCCCTAAATTAATCAATGGTATCTGAACATCAAGCAGAGCTGGATGAATGCAAGGAGAATCATTTTGGTTGCAGAAAGCCAAGAAGCAATTCCCTGTACCATACATTTATTTACTATTACCCTCATCATTTTACCACTGAAAAATATGACCAAAAAGAAAAAAAAAAAATTATGAAGCTACAGTGATTTCTATTGATGTGTTTTGCTTCTCAATGTGGTTAATTGCCAACATTTGGGAGAACAAAGTAACTGGATTTGCTAGACATTTAGGGTTGACCAATACATTCAGTTGATCTTCGTTTCTGTATGCATTAGAGCTGAATGAATAATTCCTTTCTTTGCCTCTAAATTCTGCAAAGATAATATTTTTTCTTTGGAATTGTGCTATAGCCCCTAAATATTTTTACAGAAAAATAAAGAAAATAATTCCCTGGTGCCAATTTTTTTCCCACAATACATCATAAAATGTTATTTTTCTAAGTATTAACTTATTTTGTGTTCTCTCTAGTAGGCTCAGGTATGTGTGCCTTTAGTTTATACAATTTAACATGATTAGCACTTAGCTTTTCCATTCTGTTACTGTAATTGATTCTGAGCTTTGTGAATAGATTGCAAGACAGGTTTCTGATGATGTCTCTACAGCCTTAATTAACTCTTTTATTCACACTCTAGGTTTTTCTAGAGGAGGTAAGTCATGGCCACAGGAAAATTTGATTTATGTTAGTTTGGATATATTTTTGAGCGGCTGATTTATCTGAGTGCTGGTATCAATTCATCTGGCAGCCCCATCTTCCTTGAAGGAGTTGGAGACAAGTCATGATTATCAAACTTTTAACTTTGTCACCAGTTATATTATTCCTTTAGTAATTTTTTGTTTTCTTCTGTCTCTGCAGAGATTTAAAGATGCAATTCTTTCATTTTAAAATGCAGTGACCTTCTGCCTTCTGGGAATTTCTATTTGTAGTTTGCTGTTACAATGATAAAACCTCTGTAGAACATGGATGGAAGAGCATGTGTTGAAATGGTAAGAAAATCTGCAGGCATGGGGTAGAATGCTCTATGTAAATAGTTTTCTCTTTAATGTTTAGAGATATGGCAGAGAAAGGCAGGCATGGGAGAACTGAAAAACAGGTATATATTGCCAGAAGGTGTTGTACATAAAAATGTCAACATTCAACTTCTGGTCAGTGAGTCTCTCTCTTGATTTTTTCCTCCTTTTATCTGGATTAGTCTAGCTAGAGAGAACAGTCTCACAATACAAAGAATATACAGTACATAGTGAAAAGGGAAGCAGAAAATTATAACTGTAAAATACAGGTATAAATTTGGTGAATGTTCTTATCAGAAAGGAAACTGCAGCATTCCTTCACAGATATGTAACTTTCTTTTTCAGACTCTACTGCTGTGTGAATTTAATTCTTCTTCCTTTGTGTAACACTTGGATAAATGGCCTCTAAATAGTTCTCAGAGCAGAGAATAAAGTTAGATCTCCCACTGTCAGGTTAGTGCTCTCACTCTTGAACCATGGAATTATGATCCATCTTCCTTCTTTGGTAGCACTACAAAGATTTTATTTTACTTTGGTAGTACTACAAGGAAGTGGTAAATAATCCTCATTTGTGTGTGTTTAGGACTTTACAATTCACAGATTATATGGATTTTAGCCCAGTCAGATAAAGAATCTGGCTAAGCCACGTGACAAGGAAGACTTTGTAATCAGTAGCTCTTGTGGACATGGGGATGCTGATCCCGGGGGATACTGATGTACAAGCAACCATATATTGCCATATTTCCTGGTGCTATTTATTAAAAGTGAACTGGTGAGTTTACAAAGGCTTCAGAAATACACTACTCGGTTGTAGTCCTTAATGCTAATCCTAAGTAATAAGCGTTAATTAAGCACTGAGCTGTTCCTTCCTGAAATGATAAAATCAGTTTGGAGAATGCACAGGGGAAAACTGTTTGATGAAAATACAGCATTTCTTCTTAAATTTAAGCTAACTCCTCTGCTGCATGCCTAATTTTTTATGCTGAAGGCTTGAAAGTCCAATGATTGCTGTGGCAGTAAAGAACATACTTTAAATACATATGTGATTTATTTCAATCAAAACCTTGGGAGTTTGAAACAATCTGCCAAATGTTAAAGAAAGAATGGTCTCAGAAAAAAACACCATTTCCATTCCCAGCTATTCATCAAGCTGCATCCGTATCAGCTTTCAAACTGATTACCTGGTACCATCCAGGTAAATTACTTATGTGGAAAAAAAAAAAAAAAAGGTATTTCAATCTAAATTGTTTCACTTTATATGTTGAATGTTATGTGCAGCACTATATCATAGTTTCCTTGGTGTGTAGGTGGCCCACAGAGTTGTATAATGAGGTGCCCTCCACTTTTTCACTATTCACTGTCATGACAATCAAAGAGGGAAATGGCCTTGCAGAAGAAAATCTGAGCATAACTGTGCCAAAATAAATAATGTACTTCCTCTGTAACTACTTTGGGGTAGATTGATTTTGATTTTAAATCCAGGTAAATATTGCTTCAGGACATATATGGGGCCGGAATGGCTGTGGGAGAAGGTAATAACTTCATGGCACCGAAACAGCTCAAGTTCTGACAAGTGTTGCCACAATGCTGGTTAATATGCCATGGACACATGAAGGACCACACAGACCTGTAGCTGTGGAGCAAGATGAGGCAGCAGGGCCACTGGGAAAAATGCTATATTCCAAAGTGGACAGGTCCTTTCAGGTGAAGCCTATCAGGTACCTTTCCCTTTGATCAGCTGTCCAACACGCCCAGCATTCTTAGTCAGTCACAGGTTCTGGTGGCTGTGGAAAGGATTGGTTCTAGGATGGCCAATTATAAGATTCCTGTTCCAATACAGAATAGATAAGCATAATGGCAGTTGTAGTCTAACTGCTTTGCCAAATCCTAAACTAATTCAATTTGCTCATTGTATTGGCTCTTGCTGTCCTCCCCTGACAGACTGCAATATTGACAGATTATCATGATAGCTTTGGTCCATGCAGCAGGAAAAACATAGGCAAGCAAAATGCAGCTTAAAGTTCTCATTCTTGGAAGTTTACTTGAGTAACTCAGCGCTACCTTTGCAACTATACTGTGGACCAGCCCTTAAAGAATGTTAAGAAAAGGTATTCTTTGAGTGTGGTCTGCAGTGGAGAGAAAACTTCTATTCCAAAAAACCACATACAGAACAGAGGGTGTCAAGAGGGTTGAGTAATTCTGTTGCATATGGAGAAGATGGGACCTGCAGCACTTGAACTGAAGACCTCACAAAGGGACAAACAACCAACCACAACAGTGCAGAATAACAGACACATATTCTGAGTGAGGTGTTAAGTCTGGTTTGCTCCGATTTTACTTTAAAAAAGAGGTTGCAGGATCTCAGAGTTCTTGAC
>VZTN01004336.1:0-64512 GCA_013400515.1 Erpornis zantholeuca | reverse complement strand
TATTTATTTCATGTTCATAGACAATAAGTACAACATAACCCTTGTTGAAGATAAGGTTCTTCGTTCAGCGTGCTTAACCAAGATTGATTTGATGATGATGCAGGAAAATGTCAGCATATGTGGTTCCATCTGGGTATTTCGCTCTGGTTTTCTTATGTGGGTCTGTGGCAACTATATTTATTTTTTAAATGATGCAAGTGGTAAATTTGTACTGTTGAAAAGATTGCATGCAGGAACTGAATGTTTATTGTCTCCTGTGATCTTTGTAGGTCAGAAAAAAAATATTCTGTTCCCATCTCTGTTTAAAAAATAGGTATGCTGCAGGTAACTGTTAAAAAATGAGTCAAACAGTGCATGGTTTAGGGCACTAGAAGTGGCAGAGAGATAAGACCTGGAGAAAAGAATAAAAAGTAGAGTTTTGTTACTGGTTGTTGCCCTGGTCAGGAAAGTAGGATACCTTTCAGCTACACATTAACTGCTGAATAAATTATTTTACTGGGCATAGAAATTACAGAAGAGATAGCCAGTTCTCCTAAGCTCTTCATCATTTGAAAGCAAAATATGAGTAATTTTGTCTGCAAGTACCTGTGTCCTTTAGCTGTGGAGGCTTTTATGACTGCATAAAACTCTGATAAAGGGCTGTTTTTCACTGGGTTTTCTCACTCACTTGACTGGCTTGAGAAGACTTTTGATGTTCTTTTCAGTGCTTATAATTACAAATTGATGATGTTAGATCATCAGTAGTGGCAGCAGAGAGGTCATTACTGCTCAACATTGTGTCATTGCCGTAACATTGAGCGGTTGTGCCCAAGAGCCCTTTCATCACCTTTGGAATGCTTAAGAAGTGCCTTCATCCATTCTGATAATTTCTTTCCTCTTCTGATCTCACATAGCCAGGAAGAGATAAGGAAAATTACACAAATTGTTGCAACACTTACAGGAATCTGGATCTTTTCAGAGACAAAACCAAGATCAAGTCCTGCATATGTTGACTGAGAAAAAAGTGCATCAGAAGAATTAGGTATGTTGATAATGTTTTCATCCTAAGACAAGGGGTCTGTTCTCAAACAATGGTGTATCTGCATCATGACTGAGAAGGATGCTGTCAATAGCACACCTCCACCTGACATTTAAGCAGTTTCTTGCTATTCTGTTAGGTGACTAGATTGATGAATTTGCATGTTGTTCTTATGGTACAGACCTCTGCTGACAGGAGAAAACCAGAAGATTACACTGCTTGTTTTCAGAAGTGAATCTTTCTGATTCATGCTGAAAGGTGACTATCTTGACATTTCTGAGTGGTAACATAAGGAGCATAGGCATATTTTACTGTGCTTTGGCAGTAGACAGATGGAGGCAGGATTTTGAGCCTTAAGTTGCTAGACATATCCTCCAGGCAGCTTCCAAACTACTGAATGTTCTTGAATGCTAATGCTTGGCTTCTGACCTTTGTTGGCAAACACAAACAGCATATATGTCCATTCTGTGACTCTACATTCAAAGGGGCTGATATGTCCCTCACAAAGAAGGAATAGCCCTTAGCTTGAACCAGTATTGACTGAATCTGTGTTGGGAACCCAGAATCTGAAATAAGGCACTGTAGGTCTAAAAGCAATATCATTTATCTCTTGTTATAATGAATTAACTAGGTTACTAATTCAGCTATTGAACAGCAACTCAGACCAGAAGGGAGATCAATAAAAAACATAAAAATTTCCAAGCCTTGCCAAAAACGTAATAACCATGGCAGCTGATCTGAACAAGGCAGAACGTTGCCCTCTTATTAAGATTGATACTTGTGTTATCTTCTAAATGTGATTTAACCACATGAAAACACAGAACACCCTTTCAGCACAAACCTCTGTGGAGCACTAATAGCTTAGGAAAAAAACCCTGCATAACATCTACCTAAAATAATAGCTAAGGAACGAAGTCTTAGTGAATGTCTTAAGAGCAACAGAATACATTAATATAAACTGAATTGCACATCTTGCATTTTTTTACACTGCCCACCTGTGAACCTAAGATGAAGTTAAACCTTAAAAAAATAAAGACAGACCCTAACTGGACAAAACACAGGTTAAATTTTCAAGCATTGATGCAGTTTTTTATTCCTCCTGGATTAATTGTAGGTTTAGGGACTGTTTTGGTACTGTATTATGGAGGACTTTTGGAATATGCATGTTTGTTAACATTGTTCAACCAAAGTGTATCAGCACACCTGAACAGTCTTCTTTCTTTCCTTACCAAGCAATATTTAAAAAAATGCTTTTCTCTCTGAGCTTGGTAATGTGGTGTTTTGCCTTTGAGTGAATAACCTTCTTTTCTTTGACTGGAGGCACAACTGTTTGTGACTACTCAAGTTGGCAGATCTATTATTTTACTTTTTTAAATCATTCTTTAAGCACTAAATGTATATGGAAAAGTACAGCAAAAGCGCAATTACATACAGCATTCCAACTGCCAAAGTAGTACCGCATGAAAAAAAAGAGGCAGAAGCCTTGGAAAGTAAAAGCAATAGTTAGAACCTTAAAAAATCCACCCATCAGAAATGTATCTCCAAAGTTTAAGAACTAATTTATATGACTTGGATTGGGAAAGTGAGGGAGAAAAAAAATCAGGGGATGGAAATGGGCTCAGTAGTATAGGAGGATTTGGAGAGTTGTGAAGTTATTTTGATTAGGAAAGTTAAAATAGGAAGTGCAATATTCATCAAAGGTCTAGGCAAGATAAGGACTGGAAATGCAAGAATAGTTATTCAAATGGCAAAGTGTGATGAAGAAGCAAAGGCATTAAGTGGTGATGACATTTTGGCAGCTAAGCTCATGATCAAATTTCTTGATATATTTTTAAGGATTGCCAATGTTTGAGCATTTTTTTCAGTCTAAAACCCACTTATGGCCTTTCCTATTAATAATTTCAGCCCATTCCCTTTTTTGCTTTAATTTCCTTTCAGAGAATGGGAAAAGAATCATGAACCAGAATAGCACAGGACCTCAGCTCTGAATTCAATTGTCAGGGAATTATGTTTTTTCTATTTTTTGAGGAAATTCCTATGAAAGGAACTGACCTGAGAAAGTAAAGGTCCTTATATAATTTTCTGCTCACATGTTATTGACAACAGCAACATCCTTAGGGGAGGCAGGGGGAGGACACTGACATTGTTCCAGAAGCCCTTTAGCCCTAACTTCTCAGAAGGAGACCTCAGGCAATTGCAGAAAGACCCTAGACCTTTCTTCTCTTTGCTCTGTGACTCAAAGTTTCAAAGCTTCCCTTTCCTTGTAACATCTTCCTCCAAGTTTTTTTTTAAGAGACAAAACCCATGGAATTTAGGAAGTGAGGGGAAAAGCTTTCCATCTCTCTCACCCTCCTTCTTTCCATGAGAAACAGAAATCTGATGTGACCTTAAAATAGCCTTGGGAATGGATTTATTTATTAAAAGTAGACTCAATTAAGTCACAAGTTATAAAAATACTTTTTATATGAAGATTTTCATTATGTATAATTAGACAATGTTTGGTAAACCAGAAAGGCTCACCTATGTTTGGGAAACAAATACAGATCCTTTTCAGCAATGAAAAATAAGGATTACATTAGAGATGGAGATACTCTGTATGTGAAATATATATATATATATATAGGCTTACTGATGGCAATTCCAAAATTTAATTAGAATATATGATGGCTGGAAATGTAATATCAGAATTGTTGGCTTGTAAACAAAATAACTTATTTTTGTAGGTCTCAGAATTAAAATGTGGATAGGCAGCTAACAGTGCAATTTTGGATTTTAAAATATTAATAAGCTGCAAAATGAATATGTGTTGGCAAAGTGAATCCAAGAAATTAACTTTAATTTGGTGAAACAACACAGGAACACAGGGACTGTAACTTCCTGCAAGTACATGTTTATGAAATGAAGTAAATTTATTTCCTGTCTTCATTATTTGCAGAAAAGTTGTTGAAGGACAGAACAACACCACTTAAAATTATTTTATTAATATACTCTATGTTTTTAGTTTTTAATTTTAAAGTATACATATGCATTAAAGAAGAAATTGTTTAAAACAATAAATTTTCACCTTTTTTAATGATCATGTGGGATAGCAGAACCCTGTTGGTAAAGTAGGTGGTATTTTAGACATAACCCGTTGAAGGATCCACAGATTGAACAAGGAAGCCTTAAAAGAGTTTGGCAGTTAGGGTATGTATGCAGAATTTATGGGATCCCTTCTGTTTCCCTTGGCAGTGGGAAGGGGGTGTCCACAGCAATACATCTTGGAAATTGAGAGCTGAGCTGTGGTGTCTTGCTCAGAGCCAGAAGGATCAGACTGCAGCACATTTCTCAGTCAAATGGAGCAGCAAACCTTCGATTTCACAGAACTGCCTGTTTCCCAGATGTTCATTAGCACAGCTGTTATTTAATATGTTAATCCAGTATTTACGAAAGGCAAAGCAAAGAGACTCAGACTGAAGGGGCAGAGCAGAGGGTTTGGCAGACTGGGCCACGCTCGGGCAGCACCGCCCTGCAGGTGCGGGGGAACGCGGGGCTGCGGCGTCTGCAGGGCAAATCTGCTCTGGAAACCCTGACACTGCTTCCACAGCTCCTCCCCGAGGCACTGCTGGACCTTGGGTTTGGCTGGGTACAGGAATCTGTCAGCTTGAAACAGAAGGAACATGCTCGAGTGTTTAGTGAAGGAGACAAGGTGGGCTTTGTGGAAAGTGGTATTTTCTCCCCATTTTCTGCATTTCGTTGGCTGTCCTCCTCTTAGACCATACTTAGGGAGGATTTAGTATTGTTACAGCCATAGCTGTGTCACAGTCTCAAGATCTCTGGTAGGAGGGCCAGGAACCTAACATCTTTTCGTGCTTCGTGGTGAAAGCTGTCAAGATATTGCTGCTTTTGACCTGGGAAAGACATTTCTATTCTTTCTCTGTTCTCTCTGCCTATACTTTAAAATCTCATTACATAAGGAATTGATTTTTAACTTAAGTCTTATCATAAGGTAGCTTGTGACTGTCGATAACTTCTGCCTGTTATCTATTAAAATGTATTTTAAATGTTGGGACATGAATTTTTAAAATCATAGAAATTGCATATATGTGCATCTGTGCATTCTTGTTTGTTAAAAGAAATGTGAAAAATTTATTCACAAGTAAAGCTCTATCTCTTGTGTTCAGAGAACCCAAATTCAGCAATGTCATGAAAATGCTGAGAGAAAATGCTGTTTTTAATAGCTCTGTCAGTGACTGCATTGTAAAAAAATTCACTTTCATGCTTATAAACAAACATTAAATATATGCTTACGACAGATGGAAATGACAGAATAAAGTCAACTTCTATAATTGAGAAATGTGTTTCAGCTACAGACAAACTGAAAGAAAACTTTAATCAATATAATCACAAGGAATTTGAAAGAGGATAATTATAAATAAGCAGAAAATGTCAGGGCTCATCCTTATATTTTTCTTGCTTCAGATTAGGTATGAATCAGATGACTGCACAATAAAACTGTATCTTAGGGGCTGTTCCAAATGCAGTACATTTATATTGCGGCATTAGATAGCATTTAGTTTCTCATGCTAATGAACTCCAGTGAGGCCCCTGCTTCCCTAACAGGATTAGATGTATTAGCCATAATCACTGCAACCTAAAGCCATCGCTGGGCATCTGAGTAAAGAATAACCTCCTTTTGAGGCATACTAAATACCACTAAAATTCTTTTCATTTTAAAAAAGGAGTGAAGGTTGCCTAACCAACATGAAATTAGTCATTTATACTTGGTGTTTAAGAGTGGATTATACACTACCAAGCCACCTACAGCTAATCTCATGACCCTCTCCTTATGCCATTGATGCAAAACTGTGTTAAATCAATAGAGTCACACTAGGGTAAATGATGTCCGTATTAGGATTGATTCAGACTTTAGTGCTATAGGGAAAATTACTGTGGTGTCTAATAATCCATTTGGAACAGGGTCAAAGTTATGCTTTGCTTGGTGTCAAGTTTCACTGCATCTGATTTACATAACCTACGGCTCTGCATTGCATAATGGGAGCTTCTGCATTGCTTCCCTCAAGTAGCAGCAAAACCCAGACACAGATAGAAGGTCTGGCAACAGCTGCTGTTCCACTCACATACACATTTTTCTCCATAATGCATTTCCTTGGTGTTCATCACTGCAGTGCCTGAACACAGTATATCACATGAAGAAACTAATTTTTGCACACAAGATAAGGAAACAGTAACTCAACCTAAGGTAGCGAAGCACTGGAGGACTGCCAGACAGGCTGCCTCCTGCTCTGGGCTGTGCACAGCCTGGCAGTACAGCCCACCTCACTGTGAAGTCAGCACACTTTGAGGAATGAAGGATTATTGGCAGAACTTCTCACATTTAATTGCTGTCAGCGTCAAGTGTGTTGTTGAAAGACTCTGTGATTTTGTAGCTCAGGAGAGGTGTAAGAAGAGGAAGCACTCAAAATTAATGCTACTTTTTGCAGAGTGAGGCGTCATGAACCTCAGTAAAAGTGACAGGATGTGGTCCTTGAAGATAGCCTAAGAGTGATGCAAACCAATTTTATGAAAATGTGTGTAGGAGTTGTGGGGGAGAATACAAAACATTTCATTGAAGTGTGGTCATTTATATCTTGGGATCTAGCTAATCTTGAAATAAGGATGTTTAAGGGTAAATGAATATTAATAGATTTGGGCAAGTACTTCAATATACTAGAGAGCTTCAGGTAAGATATTATTCAATAGGGTTTTAAAAAAAATTATAAAAAAAACCTTCTGAATTATGTCACATCTATTTGCAAGGTCTCTTACCTTGTCTAAAAAGCATCTTGAAATCATGAGTAATTAGAATTAAATCAAATGTAACTCATACAGATCCAAGACAAGGCTTATGAACCTTATACAGTATTTGGTCACACATTCAGAATCTTCTCAGTCAGCTACAAACTACCCCTGCAACACACAGGCTCCAGAGATTCCTCTTGTTCGTGATGTGCTCTTTCAGCCCCCTTCCCTGGACATTCAAATGCATTTTGGTTTTGACATGGTTGTGTTCCTTTCCTTTTCCTGCCCACAGTGCAGGACAGAAGCCAGGGTTTACAGAGAAAAAGAGACACAGCAGGATGGCAGCCTGCAGCTTTTTCTGGGTCCTACATATGGACTTTGTTCTGAAACACTATTTCAGCAGTTAATAATGAAGAGTTGCATAAAATGATCAAGCCTAGCTGGACCCCCTATTCTTTCAAATGAATATCCAGTCAACAGTCTCTTGCATTATTTTGGCCCAGAGTAACCTGAACTTTTTGCAGTGTTAGGTTTTCATCAGGTGAGGAAAGCAGTGCCCTTCAAGTCTCAGAGCAGCCTTTTGCCAGGGGTAAGACAACTTTCCAAGAAGAGAGATATGCACTTACACCCTCCTAGGGCAAGTGAACTTGCATGTCCTGGTTCTGGGTTGAAAGCTGTGGCCTGGCTAATGAATCCTTTTATAAAAATGTTGCTCGCTTCTTCATTGCACATTAGAAAGACAGAATTACTTTTTTCTCTTTCATTTTCAATAAATAAAAGGTGTGCTACTATAGTCCTAACAGTGCATTACTTTCTTACCTTGGGATTAATATGGAATAGGTCAAATGCTCAAGCTCATAAATGGGCTTGGATTTATCAAACACACATTTCATTGTTTCCCTTAGAAGTGGAACACTGACGTGGGTGGGTTCTTTCCTAACTTACAGAATATATCATGTATCCATAATTAATAATGTTTTTATTTCACAGCCCTGAGCTGCAGAAAAAATAATATGAGCTGGAGTCAGCCTTGGTGCATTTCCAGAGATTATAAATGTCATGATCCATATGTGAACCAGACATCTACTAACCAAATAATTCAAGAATTCATTATTAAAAAAAAAAAAAATCAGAAAAAGGAGCAGAATTAAGGCTTCTAGAAAGAAGGTATTTGCTTTTTCAAGTATTAAAAAAGTTAACTGATGTCACAGATAATTCTGATGAATTCTTTCATGTCTCCATCTGTCAGTGCTGACCATTTTCCTACTGCACTACTAGCAGTTCCCCTAGTTAACTGGAAAAAAAAAAAAAAGAGATGCAGGAAAGGACTTGGGTCACTCTTTCACTATTTTTACAACTATTTCCTAAATTTTCTCTTTGCTGCCTTTCACTTGGTGCTTTTACTCCCTCCATTAATAAGCTAAATAATGCAATTCCTTCCAGAAGCAGAGCTTCAATGTTTCTTCTGAAAACCCATCTCTTTCATCTCAGATAAACTTCTGAGCTGCAATAATTATTCTAAATGTCTTTCTCTACATAGATTTTTTTTCACTAACTGATTTGAGCAGAAAAACATAGTCCTTCATATCATTTTTATTGACAGAAGAATTACAAGTTGAATCTCTTTTAGACAGATCATGGTCTCTCTGGTCCATCTAAGCCAGTTTGCTATACTGTACAACTCTGCAAACCACTTTGTCCTGATTTTTTGCAGTTTACTCATTGGAAACACCACATTCTTTTGCTGAGTGGACCATTAAAAACCTTGCCCTCCTAGGTCTGCCAACACAGTTGTGTAAAAGCAGATGGCGTGACTTGCAGCATAGCTGTGCAGTGCCTGCGGCGCTCAGACAAGCCCACGTCACTCTGTTACTGACCTGCTCTTCCACAGAGTGGAAAACATGGTCAGTGGTTGTGCAGATAGTCGGGTTGGAGAGCAAAAATATTTGTGTCTACTCCAGAACCTGAGGTTATAGCCTCCCTTAATATTAGAAAGAGAATTTCTCAGAAGCACAGTTTGTCTGGATTGTCCTTCAAGTGGTAAGACCCCAGGGAGATCAAATCTCAGTAAATATCAAAGCCCAAATCTTCAGAGGTTGCCTGGATTCCTAATAACATTCCAGAAACATGGTCCATCATGGACCTAATTTTTAGATTTACCGCTGAAAAAAAATCTCTGAAAATTTGTGAAATTTCCCTTGAAAAATAGTGAAAAGCGACATAAGCAAAGACAGCAGATGAGGAGGCATTAATAGGCAGCATGATGTGGTAGTTTAGAAACTTTTTTGTTTGTATTATATGCTTTTCTTAATATATATCTCAGTAGCTTATTACCTGATGTACAGTGATCATGCTGTAAGCCCAAGAAGCAGAGTACCTGGGGCTGATCTGCAATCTTCACACATAACCAACACTTTGATTTCCACAAAGAATTTGGGCCCTTTGGACTCGGGTTTCTGTGGTGCTACTGTGACTCAGTTTTAATAGCATCACATTAGCAATCTGGAAACAGGTGCAAAATATGAGTACTGGGTACAAGAAAGAAAAAAATATCTCAGTTGCAAGAAAATGTATGCAAAGAATAAAATAAGATGACGCACATGGAAAAGCATGGTGACAGAATATCTTAAAAAGAGGCAGAGTGGAACACAATAATATCATAAATAGCTCAAGAGAGATTGGCACAAATTCATTTTAATTTGTAGCACCTTCTGGCTCATCAGCTTGCAGAGGTTCATTGGCCCTGAACTGAACCAGGACTCTATATGATCCATTTTAATTCAGGACACCCCAGGCAGGATCACATCTATGTCGAAGGATTGTCACATCTGGCAGACAGTGATAAATATTACATTTAAAAAGCTTACTAATTTTGCAGACAGTCTTGCATTGTGCCTGTTTGGCTTGCATTACTGTGCTGCCATACAACAAGTGGCAGCACAATTAATCATGAGCATCACAGGGTAATTTGTTATGACAGAGAGCCATGTGCTCGTTAAAGACAGCTTCTCTTTTATGCCTCTATATTATGCTTCTCCCGTTGTGATTCGTGTCCAGAAACTGGATTATGGAACTCTCTGAAGTATTTCCAGGCCTACTGAAGATGATGGCTCATGGGTGGCTCAAGGGGTTTAGACCATCTATCCTGCTTATTTTGCAGGTGACGGAGGAGCCAGGGAAGTTGTACACTACCACGCAAAATGAGGATTAAAACCTCCAACAGCGATGGGGATCAAGTCTGTGCTGTTCGCTTGCACAGGTTCTGCTGGCACAAAGGAGGCAGACTGTGGTGACTCCCCCAAGAGAGAGCAGAGCACGCCACTGCCCACCCCACCTGCCAGATGGAGGCCAGTTTAGCAGATGATGTGTGGGACGTGTTCAATTAATGTGCAATTTCCCATATCATTACCCTGCTGATCAGCCACTGCAATGATCAAAGCCATTGATCAAATGGCTTTTCTGTCCTCTGTGAGGAAGTTTTGTAGCAGTCTTAGGGGTTTTTTGTTTGTTTTTTGTTTGTTTTTTGCTGGCAATTGACCACTGCAATTCAAGGCTAATGCAAAGATTTTAGCTTGTGCTTTTTTTCCTTATAACCTTGGCGACACAGCTAGGCTCATGCACTGATTCCCTTCAGCTCTCTAACTGCTGACCTCATTTGCTAATTAGGCTAAATATATGTTAGGCATAAACCTTAGCAATCTAACCACTCACCTCATGCATCATAGTACTAACAGACAAAAGAAAACAGTTATGCCCCTTCACCTTTCTATGGAAATGTAATTTTTTGCAAGCTTTTTCAACATTAAAGTTTGAATGCTGAGGAACCAAATGCTTTTGCCAATAAAAAGAAGAGATCTATGATGCAGTTGCATTATATAGGTAGGCAATAGCATAGAGTATTTCTATAAATTTATTTTCTGGGTTCAACAGAAAGCAAAGATCTCTTTAAAAATGCACAGTAATTTGATTTAAGTGTATTCAGTAACATCTTTTCACAATACAACACAAAAGAATAGACTAAAAGCTTGAATGAGTCAGTAATAAATTAAATTTCTTCTAATATTATGAGGGACTAAACTATGATAGAGACAATAAATAATGCTGTCCAATGTTCACTTTACATCAAAGACTCGTGGACATATTAGGGTTTTCTACTTCTGATTCCCTATTTCTGATTTCTGGAAAGCACTAGAACATTCTTAAAACTGTTCCATCATTTTTATTCACTTCCTAAAGAATTCTTATATTTATTACATATGAATAAATATTTTTAGGGGAAAGCTTGGAAAAATATACTTATAGTGGATCCACTTAAAATATGTACAATTATGTAAGAATTAATTTTAAAAAAAAATATTCTCGTTATTGGAAAAATCCACCAGAAGTAGGAAAACATTTAAAAATAGGAGACTTTTTAAAACCCATTTTTACACCTTTTTTTATTGCACTTTTTGTGATGTGTGACAGAGATCTCCATTTGTCTCTCATGCACATCTTTTTACTATTTGTTCTTTCACCACTAGCCCACCTCCTCACGGCTTGTTTTAGCATCCAAAATGCCTGACAGAGGAGTTTCAAGCAGACATGATAAACATCAAAAAACCCCCTCACATCAAGCTGACAGGAAAAAAAAAAAGTCCTCTGATTGTTAATCTGCCCTTTCAAAAAATATAGCTTCCACTAGTCTGAGACCTGCAGTGAGTAATACCCAACCTTCTTCCCAGAACAGGATCTGCAGAGTGCAGTATAATACATCATGCTCTGCTGGGCTACCCAGGCAAGCCTCCTCCTCCTCCCAGACCATCCTCCTCTTGCCTGCCCAACCTCTGGGTATTGAAATTCTTGAGATTTTTGACAAGATCTGCAGCAAAATGCATTTGCAGGTAATTTGGAAAGCTCAAAGCATTAGTAGTTGTAATTCTTTTCAGCTAATTGGTTTCTCTGTTGCACAAAGGGAATGAAATGAATGAAAGGGTTAGTTTTAACCCTTCTGCATGGCTACTGAAGATGATGAAAAAAATCAGTATACGTTTCAACATTGATAAGAATAATTTTACTCATTTGCTGTAAATGCTTGGCCAGACATGTTCGAGCACTCATAAATATCAGGATAGTAGAAATTCAACTGCAATTATACAGCCATTTTATTCTCATAGTGAGAATGCATCCACCTCATGGAAGTGGGGCTAGCCTTTGACATGAAGAGTGCTTATATTGTAGGAAAAACCAGAGAAATAGGAAGATAGTATCTCAGTTCTCAATGTGGACTTATGTATACTGATTTTGAGACGAGCAGGTAAGACCCCTCAATCCAGAGGCAGCTGGCACAAAAACCAGTGAGCTCCATGCCCTCTGACACACTGGGAATATCAGGACTCTTGCCCTGCTCCTGCCTAAGGTGTCTCCCTTATACATCTCCAACATGAGTCCTTTCCATGGGCTGCAGTCCTTCAAGAACTGCTTCAGCAAGGGTCCCTTTCACGCAGTCACAGGTCCAACCAGCAAACCTGCTTCAGCATGGCCTCCTCTCTCCATGGGTCCACAAGTGCCAGGAGCCTGCTCCAGCATGGGCTTCCCACAGCATCACAGCCTCCTTTGAGCACCCACCTGCTGCATGGGCTGCAGGTGGATCTCTGCACCCCTGTGGACCTCCCTGGGCTGCTGCAGGGGCATAGCTGCCTCACCATGGGCTGCACCATGGGGAATTTCTGCTGGGGCACCTGGAGCACCTCCTGCCCCTCCTTCTGCACTGACCTTGGTGCCTGCAGGGCTGCTCCCACTGCATATTCTCACTCCACTCTTTGGCTCTAGTCACCCTTTTTTGTTCTTTTCCTCCCTAACTGTGTTATCCCAGAGGTGCTACCACCACCATCACTGATGAGCTCAGCCTTGGCCAGAGGCAGGTTCATCTTGGCACCAGCTGGCGTTGGGGAAGCTTCTGGCAGCTTCTCACAGAAGCCACTCCTGTAGTCCCCTGCCGCCAAACCTTGCCACCCAATACAAGGTTCTGCATGATAAAGTATCAGTAGATCTATAGTTTAAAATAATAAATTTGAATATTATTATTTTTAGCATTTTCATATCAGTGTTGGGTGTATTTTCAGTTTCTTCCTCTATTAATCTTATATGAAATGCATTAGCTCACACTAACCCTCTACCCTCCATATTCTTGCCATGAATTACATCTGCTTTAACACAGTACCATATTTTAATGAGAGACTCTCATGTTTCAAGACAGTCTGCTGATAATTCTGACTACAAACAGCAGTGTATTAATGTATTCTAGCCTACAAATACCAGAAACACACAAATGTACAAGACATATGGAAATTACAATGCTTTTTCTTTTCTCATGCCAAATTGTAATGAAACACTGTCACAAGAATAATGAGAACAATCAGACAGAAAAAATACTATTGGAAAATAAGCATCTAGGTCTCAAATACTTCGTGTATGCTTTTTCCTGATGCAGTTTTGTACTGCATGAGACATGGGTATGTTTGCAGATTCAGGATCAAGGAACAGAAGTGTTATCGTACACATTTCCAACAACCAAAAAATGGATTAAAATCTGAATGCAGAGAGTAACCAATGGACTTTGATATGTGCTGCATTAAGTCACTTTCTTCCTTCCTTTTTTTTTATTAACGTGGGATCCAGGGCAGAACCTTTACAGGTGTGTTCTATGCCCCCAATTTTAATTTTTATTTTCTAGTTTATTGGTAACAGCTGACCACAGTCCTCTTGAAAATCTTCTCTTTTAAAACTATGCATTGTTATAAAATATCTATTTGGTGCAATAATAGGACTAGGCGAAGGTATACTTAAAATTTTTAGACAGTGTTTTAATTAAATTCAGTGTCAAGCAGCCACTTTGGCTGGCAAGTAAGAAAAGCAACACTGACAAGGGAATTGCCAACATATATATTATATAAGTGCTGCCTGGTACATATGGTCCATGATACACTGCTAATGGTTTTAGATTAACATCTACATTTTACTTTCTGAAGACATGGAAGTGAAGAGATACAAAGAGATGCTGCCAGCACTTACCTGATACTCTGGAGAATGTTTTTGTTAACAGGGAACCACTGGAAAACCAGAAGCTACCACTCACTCCTTTTCTTCCTATATTTTCAAAGGCTTTTGGAAGCAAATATCTTTTCTAAACTAATTATTCTACTACAGCTTCTGCCTGTGGTAACTCGAACAAAAACCCCATTAGCATGCTACCTTCAGCATCAGAACCTCTTTATCTCTGGGAATATAAACTTGGCACAACTAGTAAAAGAAATACTTATTTTAGCTTATGAAAACCCTTTCAGCCCTTTATGAAGACTTAGGTATGGTCCAGAAAATGTGCTCAGAACATCCACATATGACTTAGAATTCTTGATGCTTTTTAATGCATGAAAATTTTGAAATTAATGATTAAGGTCCTACAAAATGCTCTGTGAAACCTGGGCTGATAATTACCAACATGAAGAGAAACAATCTTCACCTCTGACAGAAAATGAGAGGCTCTTTTTGCTTGATAATAGCATTCAAGTTTTAACAGGGTATGGCATAGACTGAAAAAGCAATTTCAGCTGAAATCCTGAGAAAATGTCAGCAAAATCAGTATGCCTGACAGTTTAACCAGCAGCACCTGAGAAGGATTATTGCTGTGACATGAGCTTGGCTCTCTTCTTTAGTCTGATAGGTTATGTTTGTTAAACTTCTCTTTCTGGGCTCCACACAAATTGGGATTTTTTGGCTTCAACAAAGGCCCCAGGGCTGTTAATTGCCAAAAATATGTCCACTTTTTGGTGGTCTCTGCTACCTGATGACGTGACTGACTAATCTGAATTCAGCCATATAAAGGAGGCATATTTTGGAGGGATGAAAGAAAGAGAGCCCTGCTCTCTTGGAAACACGGATCTTTGGTATACAATTTAGATTTTTCAATATGAACGCTGTAAAGAGAAAAATCAGGTCAAAAGATCAAGCTGCCAAGTACTCAGACCCATCCTTTGACCCCCACCTACAGGGCTACCAGTGGCTCCAGGGTACACAGCCATTGTTAGAGTAGCTGGCCTCTGAGATGAGTGGCTGTAAAATGCTTCCTGGCCTATTATTATTATTGCTTTTTTTTTTTTTTTTTTCCTTTTTTTTTTTTGTGGAATCAGCCTTTTAGTATAGCGTTTGTGCAGCAAGTGCAACCAATCTCCTCCCCAGACTCAACAAAGAATTAAAAAAATATTTCCCGGGTTATAATGTATTTGGAAACAAAATTGGTCTCAGTGAATTTTGATATTGAGGATTTTGTTGTGGAAAAAGCTCTAGAAGTTCATGGTTGTTTGTTTGCTCGCTCTCATGCTGCATACTTGCTCCATCTCAGCTTCTAACCTGCAGTCACTGAATTATTATATATTGGAGCTGAACTCTCTATATAAAGATATGGTTACTAAAGCTCATTGTTCTTCAAGATTGATCTTGCTATTCAGATATGTAATATTATGTCCTTTATTGCTCACCAGGAATTCTTTGACAGCTATAGGTAACAAAATATTACTGAGGAATTTGATATTCATTTTTTTCATAAGTACACAGGGGTTTTCTGCATGAATATATTCTTAGTTCAATCTCTATTTAAATGAAAGTTTTAATGAGAATCTTACATGATTTATTAACATAAATATCATAGCAGTTTTAGCTATACCTTAGTAGGATGCTTCACAGACTCTGAATTTGATTGAAAGGCCTATATAGAAGTTTAGATTTTCTAACACATAACTTGTTTCAATTACTTTAGCCATTAAAGACTGTCTTTTTATGAGATAAAATTACAGATTACTTGTGAAAAGGAAATAGACATTTAAAAACCCCATATTTTTCATAGTGGCTTTACTACTAATCAATATGCTTCAATATTTCACCCCATCGTTCTCTTATTAATAGAAAACTTCCCTTCAGTATTTTAGAGATCTCTTCAGAAAAGTATTTACTGATGCTTTTGAAAGCATTACCCTCTGGTCCTACTACAAGGTAGCTTAGCAGGATAGATCATGGGGCAGAGTAGATCATGAAGACTAATGACTTTCCAGAGGCTTACCATGTCAGTGACAGTAAAGCTCCCAGAGCACTTTCTACAAAACAAAAAGAACTTGGCCTCTATATTTTTGGTTGGCCTTTGAATAGCATATTGGGCTTAAGTTGTCTTTTCTTTTTCAGCTCAAGTTGGGTGCAAAAATAAAATCACAGAAAGGCCTGGGTTGGAAGGGACCTTGAAGATCATCTGGCTCCAACCCATTTGCTGTGGGTGAGGCCATCTTTCACCAAACCAGGTTGCTCAGAGCCCAGGTTGCTCAGAGCCCCATCCAACCTGGCCTTGAACACCTCCAGGGACGGGGCATGTACAGCTTATCTGGGCAACCTGTTCCAGTGCCTCACCACCCTCACAGTAAAGGCCTTCTTCACGATGGCTAATCTAAACCTACTCTCTTTGAAGCCATTCCTTCCTGTCCTGTCACTACATGGGCTTCTAAATAGTCTCTCTGTATCTTTCTTGTCGTGTCCTTTCAGGTGCTAGAAGGCTGTAATTATGTCATCCCAAAGACTTCTCTTTTTCAGGCTGAATAGATTTAACTCTTACAGCTTTTCTTCATAGGAGAGGGGCTCATTCCCCCTAATCATCNTTATTTTTATATAGGTGTTATTTATGAAGCACATAGAATTAGACATGTAACCGTAGGATGATTTTTTACAATGAAAAAACTTGCAGGTATATAACTTGAAAACTATCAGAAATTCCTGAGAGCAAATGGAAAGATCTACTTTTCTCTTCTAATGACAAAATATGCAGATATAAACTCATTAACTTTTCTGTAAAATAGAGATTATTGATGAGTGACTTTTAAAAGGGGAAGAAAAAATCAGTTCATGTATGACAAAGTTAACAGAAGTTGCTGAACTTNTTTGGCTTGCTGGGCTGTGAGTGCTGTGAGTTGCTGGGCCATGTCCAACCTCTCAGCCACCAGCACCCCCAAGTCCTTCTGGGCAGGGCTGCTCTGATAGGTTCATCCCCAGCCTGTGGTGACATGAGATGGTGTTGTAAGTTATTTACATTATAGCANACTTCCAAGTTTAAAAAAAAAAAGTGTGGATCACTATATTTTAAAATTCATGGTGTTTTAATCCTTTGAATACTTGGATTTTTTTTCTCATATACACAGACAGAACTTCTTTGAAGCAGTCATTGATTTCCAATTTTACATCAAGACCTGCAAAGTGACTTACATGCTACTGAATTTTTTATTAGTTTTGGAGACACTGACAAATTTGATATAAGGTTTATTATTGACATGAATAGATTTGGAATTATTCTTAATAGTGCTATAAGATTAACCATTTTTCCAGATACAATTCATATGCTCAGTGAGCTATTTATTATACAAGTCAACCGAGCATCTGACTAGTGAATGCTCCATTTCCCTGGTAACCATATGTCCTACTTGCTTGCTTGTCATTGAATCTTCCAGAGGAACCATATTTCACTTCTGCGTCAGCCAAATATAATGTGAACGCACTTGAGAGCACTCAAGGCTTATTTGGCAAAACAAACGAAAGAATCACAGACCATTCAGGTCTGTTTAAAAATACAAACTTAAACTTGGGAATGTCTTGAAGTTGTGGTGGTCGGTAGGCCTATTAACCAAGAGACCATGAGGGTCCTCTGGAGGGACAGACCCTGAGAAACACTCACTCCCTAGGTCAGGGTGACATAAAGAGGCTTACTCCCAGGCACCTTTGTTGTATTATGTAAATGCACCCCAGTTCTGCTTCCCTGGTTGGCCCCTTGGCCTCCCTGCCCTTTCCCTCCTATATGTCCTGGCCCTAGAATGTTCTCCCTTCCCTGCCCCCCTATTGGCCCTTGCTCCTTGGCCGCTCCCTCTCTCTTTCCCCATTGGCTCCCATACCCTGGCCCCGCCTGTGTTCTGCCCCATGCCCTCAGATCATTGGTCCCTGATGCTCTCCCTGCACCCTACCGACCCCGTATATAAACCTGGAGCCTCCATTGTCTTTGTCTTTGTTCCTGGACACTTTCATCTGCGTAGCTGCAATAAACATCCCTGTGGAACCCCATTAAAAGATCCTTCATGCATCTCTTTGCCGTCAACTCATCTGTAAGGCTATCTGCTCTGTGTGTGTGTGTGGTACCGCCGAGCAGCTCCATACGGACGTGCTTCTTGAAGGTTGTGGCACCCACCCTCTGCCCACCACAACAAGTTACACGTTCATCTCGTAATTCTCAGTAATAGGTATCAGCATTTACAGGCAGCATGTGCCTCATTTTGAATGATGGTTCATTCACATAAGTGATTCTCTCATTTATATGAATAACACTTAAACAGTCATATTTGAGGACAGTTCAGGGCTTAATTGTTAATAGAATATGAAACAGTTGTGGAAAATGGTCATAACAGTTTTCTAACCAAGATCCAGAGACAGAGAAAATGGGTTTGGATCTGACTCCAGAACTGTTAATTGGAGCTTCCAATTACAACACAACTTCATCCTCTTTTACTTTTTCTATGCCTGTCTCTAGCCAGATTAATGGGACAACCTAGTAAGATCACACTTTTAAAACTGGCTATAAAACCAAAAAGCTGAACAAGATGCACTAATTCTCATTTGGATAGTGGTAATCAGCCTGTTCAACTAAGTTGGGTGCTAATTGTTGTCTGTGACATAAGCTAGTTAAAAGAACAGTTGGAAGCAATC
Source organism: Erpornis zantholeuca (assembly GCA_013400515.1). Taxonomy (NCBI): domain Eukaryota; kingdom Metazoa; phylum Chordata; class Aves; order Passeriformes; family Timaliidae; genus Erpornis; species Erpornis zantholeuca. Next base: position 45,950 of record VZTN01004336.1, on the reverse strand, counting down.
ACATGCAGAGAACAACATTTACAGTTTATGTTTTTAAGCTCTGGATCAGCTCATATTTAAGATAGAGGAAGAATTTGGTTTTAGTGGAACTAGAGCTGAGTCTTAATTGGTTCAAGTTCTATGTAGTTCAATGGATTTGTATCTTGAGGAAGCTGTGAACTTTTTTGTAGGAAAACACTGCAATTAATCATTTACTGCCTTTTTGGTGAGTTACGCCTCAGTGTCCTCTTTTGTCAATGCCAGAATGGGATGCAGAGGAATGAAATGGAGCTCAGTGATCCTAGGAAGGAGGTTAATTTCCAAAACTGGGTAAACACAGCTCATCCAGGGTGAAGACTGATATAAAATTCATTAATTCCAGTGGATGTTGGACCAGGTGTCATCATTGTCTTTTTCATACAGTTTTTGTTAGGCCAACCACTGGACTTTACAACAATGAATACTACTATACATTTTTTACTGGGACTTGTATACTAAGTCACCTTATGTTGCTCTGTGTAATCATCCAGGTGCTTGACTATGAATGTTATTTGAAGGTAATTTCTGTTGGCATGGTACCTTTCTAGTCACTAAAGCAAGATGAAAAAAACTTTGATTAAAAAGGAAAAAAAGAGAAATAATATTTTAAACATGCTGCTAGATAATTAAATTTTTTAATGCGTGTTATTTAAAAAGTAAAATAACAAGTATTTACTAAGAAATTGGGGATTTTTCTTGTAGTATGCTTTTGCCTTTAGTATTCCTCTAGGACAAGATTAGGTATTTAGGTAGAATCACATTGTTAAAGTTATCCTGGAGTATATACATGTTAAATGTCTATAGTGCTCAAAAGTACAGTTTTCATAATCTGGACAGAACAACAGCTTGCTCATTTTAGAATGAGATGAGAAAATGATTAAGGAAAGTCAATCACCTAAGTGGGAAAAGGAAGATATTTCAAATTCTAATCGGAATGTTTCAAATTCTAATTTGAATTAATAATTCAAATACTTCCAGAAAATAGTTTTGTCAGTAGATTATTTTACAGGCATGGTCAATGCAATCAAACGTTTATTTAATAGTACAGTGAATTATCCCTGAAATCAAATGCAAGTGATCATCCTGGTCTCTAGGCTGCAGCTATCAGAAGAATCAGCATTAGGAGCAATTAACATCTGGAGCCAGAACTTGCAGTTTGAATCATGGAGATGTTTACTGCACTCTCCCATTAAGGGTGTATTGTTGCACAGGAAGAGTGAGTGTATTTTACCAGGCAGATGAAAAGCAAGCAGAGAGCAGCACTGGCTGACATTCTCCTGAATGGAAGGCAGACAGAAAGCCAGTAAAGTTTGGAGAAAAGGATAGGTAACAGAGCTGAAAACAGACACCCACATAACAAAATAAAAGCTAGCATTCCAGGTCTAAACGTCTTTGTTTCTGGTTTGTGATGTAAGCGCAGAGGTAAGGACCATCATTTCTAACATGGAAGAAAACACCTCCCATCGGAGTGGCTGTGGACCCAGGAATACACCTATGACTTGAGTCCTGAACACACTGACTGCAGCATCTCATAACCAATACACCGCAATTCCCTGCACTTCCTATGGATAAAGTCACACTGGTTATTTTTTTCCCTGTTGGAAGCCTCCTTTCCTAGTACTGGCTTCCTACTCTGTATCAAGTGTCCTGAGTAGTTTCTGTTTTCAAGTCCATTACAGGATGACATTATTTTTTTCCCTCCACATTTTATAGCTGCCTTTCCACTAAAAAAGAAAAAGAAATAGATGGTAAGCTTTATTCCTTTTATTCTGAATTCTGTTCTGCCATTTCCAGTGTCAAGTGTCAGTAAAATCAAAGTGACTACTAATCGTATTTGAAGGCAGGCAATGAAATTCCTGTCCAGACTATGTCTGCAAGGAACGTGGGCTGACCTGAATCCTCATTATGATGATCTCCTGTTTTTTAAATATCAGATAATGAGCATTGCAAAATGGGCTTCACATCTTCCATTGAAAGGACCAGTACAGTCACAGTCTGATGCTGTTTCACTGGAAAATTGTCGACTAGAGCTCTGTGCTGCTGGATAATGAGTGCACTTCTTTGACTTGAACCACAGTATATGCATTTATGCAGATTTGGGAATCCATCAGTATCTACAGACCTACTCTTTGAAAACTAACACACTGAAAGGCCTCATCAAGGGTGTTATTATGATTTAACAACAAAATAAAACCCCAAACAACTGGCCAATGCCCAGAAAAATTTCACCAGAAATGAGGAACAGATGTTCTGCAAGGACAGCCTTGACTTTTTTCATCTCCCAGGATACATTCTGGGGACCACTTGGGTGTTTTGATTTAGGCAGAGCATGTCTAGTTCTCATAGAGCAGGGAGATACACTGAAGACATTACACAGGAAAATATTTTTTTTCTTGGATTTACCATGCAAAATTGAATTCATAGGGCAGTGATAAAAAGGATGAAGTGTCATCTTGCTGTTCTCAAAGATAAAGTTCATTATGTCAGGAATTTAACTATAGCACTTAGAAAAAAAATAAGGGGGATTGAAAATGAGAGATTAAGCTGTAAAAGTAGGGCTCTACTTGGAAAACATGGGTGTTATATATACATACTTGTTACTGTTCAGAGCTTAAGTAGGCACTTGGGATTTCACGTGAAGTGTTACTTGAATCTCTCTCATATCTCTCCTTCTACGTGTATGACAGAGAGAGTTAAGTTTCTTCAGCCTTAAAATCTCCTAAGTTATTCAGGCATACCTAATGTTTTAATTAAAATGTGCATGCCATCTTTTTCAGACCTGGAATTTATTTTCTATTAGCAGGAATTAATTTAAAATAATCTCTACCAAGATAACAGAATCTGCTAAACAATGTATTAAGCAAATCTCACACATCCAGACTAAACTCTCCTTCTTCCAAAGTTACACTGAGTTATTTTTCATGTCTTCATTTTCTTTTGAAGAAAACTTAAAACTGACTCTCTTGTAGTTGAGTGGAAATCATGAGTTCAGATATTCATCAAACCATCATCTGAACATGAAATACACAGATCTGGGAACTGTTCTTTAGGTACAGAAAAATTGAAGTACAAAATTAGATAAAACTGTCACAGAAACAAGAAGAAAGCTAGCACTGCAGTATAAACAAATATTTTCTTCAACAAGTGCTTCCATGAAAATTTGCTGGTTTTGTAGCAGCAACTGAGGAGTAGAATTTGCACTGAAAAACCTGCCTGTTCAGATCAAAACCTCCTGGAATACTGGGAAGTAGAGGATGGCATGGAAATGGAATTACCAGTTAAAACTAAATTGTGTTTAGCTAGTGTGCCAAATAAGAAACCATTGAATCAAATTGGGATGGCAGGGATTCTGAGGCCACATGTATTTTCATAAACCATTGCCTGATTTATTTAAAATATTTCATACACAGCAAAGATAAATTATTGCAAATTAATTTATGAACAGAAAACCAGACTAAATATGTCAGTAAAAATATTTATCAGAAATAACTTAACCAGGAAAGATTTCTTTGATCTACATAGCGAACATCCTGTTTGAATGAATCAATAAATGCAAGGAGACTTTCTTCAATAATGTAATCAGTGGCTGCAGCTGGGGCTTTGTGTTCTCAGAGATACACATTCAGTGCACTTGGGCTAGTGGATGTCCACTCCACCCTACGTTTGCTATGATACGAGTTCAATGTAAGCATTGCTTACTGCTCTAAATGCATCAGGGTCATGTGCTCTGTTCATTATGTAAGGAAAATAAGCCATATATTCTTCAGCTGAAGCAGATGCAAGTATGCAGTAATTCTACTCAAGCGTTTAAGAGTACTGGTAAGGACACAGAAGTTAGGTCTGCACCTATAAAAAATGGTAAATATTTCATTGAAGATTGTTCTTGACTTGTTTTAAGATAAGGTTTGACTCGCCATCTTCTTCCTAAAGCAAGCAATTAAATCTGTCCACTCAGATCTGACTTTGCCTACACTCCTGAAACATGTTCGGTTGTAATCAAGAGATGTACTGAATTTTAACTTGAAAAAGGATTTAATTTAGCACATGCATCTTAGGCTGTTCTAAAGTTAACTACTTATCTTCAATAAAGCAATAAGCCCTAGTATGTCAAGAGATATTACACAGCACAGAAGAAATTTTGTGAAACCTTTATGATGCCAGTTAAAGTTTGAGGGAAATTTCCAGTCAATCACAGAAATTTAAGAACTATATCTAACTTCTTATTTTTGCAAGAGTGCTCTTTACTTTTTTTTTAATGAAAACAGGATAAAGCCAGTTCAGAACTGTAGTGTTTGGGTTTCCCTAAACACTGATTTCGTGTGTACTGGTTATGTCTTAATATATTAATAATAAGAAAGTGAAAGATTGGAATTCTGATTTGCTTGATTACTGTGAGGTTTTTTCTTCACTAATTAAATTATTAGCATGTATTTTGCAGTCTAGAGAGAGAGACACTAGAGACATTACGAAACAAAAGTGATAGGTTGTTCATAAGGAACCAGTGTTCTAACACTGGTTAGAAGTGTTTACTGTATTTGTGCTTTTGCTCCACAATCATCTAAAGGATGTCTATTCAGCTCATATTTCCCTCCTTTTGTAATTGTTTGTATGAATAGATTCTGGGAGTGAATTGCATAAATATAATTGAGACAAATCCCAAGTCACGACTTGCCTTGGTTTCTTCATGTAATCAATATTATTATCCCAAATATAAATAACTACAATATTTTTCAGTTAGTAATAAAATGTGTGCACATCAGTTGATCTTTCTTAAGGTAGTAATATTTCTCATATTAATATATAGGCACCAAGAAAAATGCTAATCCAATGTGATCATGTTTCATTAAAGCTTTTGGATCTTCCTTTCTCTGAAAACTGATTTTCAAATGAACGCTGCTAACATGGCATTGAGTTAAAACATTAAAATCTTCCCTGTCTACAATTTTTACATATATTAAAGGATTTGTATACTAAAATCACAGTATGCTTTCATAAAAACTCCACAAAAAAGATGAATCAAATGAGCAAGGAGCATCATATTAAATGGTGTGGTGGGTCTCAAGTAGTTACGACTACAATAATAAAATACTTTTAGCAATGCTTAAAAAGAGTAAGACATAACCTAACAATGATAATCTGTAAAGGAATCCTGTGTCCCTTTTAAATGGCAAAATGATGTCTTTTGACTATTACATGTTTACCTTACAAGATGGCTGATAATTACTAAAATATCTTAAGAAAATTCCAGTTGTTTTCTATGACTTAAAAAATCCTAATCCAGTACACAAGCTAGAAACTTTGACATTAGCTTCAGAGAATACAAGATGAAGCTGTTAAATGTTACTGTATTTTATTACCAGCCTCACCTCCCTTTCCCCTTTTAATCATAGGATACTCAAGCTATTCCTAGATATTGGATAATTAATTAAATGGCCACAGGATGTTTTAACAGATTTATTACAGTGTCTATCCTAAGCAACTAACTTCCCTTATCTATCAATACCTGAACATTCTGGCCTATATTCATATGGAAATTGTAGGGCTAGCAGTGCTTCTCTGCCCTTTGTCTAAACCCATATGGCACAGAAGATTTGCACCTAGAGAATATTCACGTTTTGTTCTCCCACCCGGCACAAAAGAGCCATTTGAAGGCCACCAAAATACCTGTGATGCACTGACGAGCTCTTAACAACCAGCTCCCAGTGCAAGTGCATTCCCATGCTCCCGGTGCAAGTGCATTCATCTGGTGCAGTTTTATCCTCCAGCTCATTCTGACAAAAGACCCTCTGGGTCTGGAAGGCACTGACTTGCATTTAGCTCCAAAGTCTGTGGCTACAGAAGGAGAGCTTTTGTGGTCAAAATGTGCTACATGTTAGAATAATATGAAGGTGCACATATATATCATCTATTCAGCTCTAAGTGATTCTGTTTGGAGCAGATTAGCCAACAGCAGAGGTTAAAACTTACAGGAAGCAATGTTCAGACTGGTCTGAGTTAGTAAAGACACTTAGGTAAAAGCCACTGCGGAGGGGATATCTTCTTGATATAAATATAAAGATTACTTATACTTTTGTATGAATATGTAATAAACAAGAATATCATGTCTACTAAAAAGCCAAATTGCACTGTAGAAAAAGCTTCCCAATCATCTGTGTCTATCCACATTTCTTTTGTCAGTCAGGACTAATCTCTGGGGAAGATATTTTTAATTTTTATTTGCTATATGTTCGTCTCACAACCAACATAACATAGCTAATAGTAATGATTGAAAAACTGTTTTAATCTGAACCATAACTCTATTTGTACTAAGAATTTAAAAAAATATCCTAGTCAAAAATTTCTGAGTCAAAATTGGCAGGACTTCTCCTATATAAAAGAGTCTCATTTGCTAAGATATATGATTTTTTTTCAAAATTATATTTAATTGGAGGTATCAGCTGTTTGTCACACCTTTGTTAGTGCTTGGCCACAAAAATACAATGTTCTTTCTTCTATGTTCTTCAGTTATTTTGTTGCCTTTAGCCAGAGATGAGCTTTTTTTTATTTTAAAATCTTGATATTTGGTAGGTACTAAGTGCTTTCGCTTCAGTAGCTTTGAGCCTTTAAGATACTTTTAGCTTTACAGATTATGATCTAAAATATCCAGGGAATAGGGAAGACTGTGGTGACAGCTATAATTATGTGACAGACCTCATGTAGGCTTTATTATAGATGCTTCCCAGAACCAAGAGGAAAAGTAAAATGTAGGCTGTTCACACAAAATGTTGCAACAGCACCCACCAGTGAAAATGTAGAAAGATAAAGGTCTTCTTTTGTAAAGATTGGCCACCTCCCAGGGAAATGACTCCACCTCCAGTATGGCTTTGCCCAAAATATATATTTCATTGATCCAAGTTAATGCAAAATGTAGCATAAATCAGAGTTGAACACCACATGGAAAAAATATGCCATCCTGTACTAAAAGTCAGACTTGGTCCTCAGCCCAAATCTTTGAGAGTGTATTACAGATATGCCAGTGAGCTATTATTTAGTAGATGCTGCTGAAATTGAAATAATTCTTGCTGAAATTGAAGTTGAAATGTTTTTGGGCTGAATTCTTTGGAGCATATATGTCCTTTGGAGTAATTTTCATATGGCTCAGTTGCGGTGGGAGCTATACTCAATTTTTATCTTGACAGAGTCCTCAAGAGAGTGCACCATTGAAAAAGTAGCCTAAAGCATTCACTTCACATTTAGGCACTATTGCCCTCTGGAATCCAAAGCCTGCTGGTAAACACCTAGGCTTCATTTATAATGTATGGACCAACTAGCAGAAAACTATGACAAGAGCAAATGCTAAAAGGAAACTAAGGAAGTGTTTTAAACTGATGGGTTTTTTTTCCCTTGGAACTTGAAACATGACTCTGCACTTCATCTGTACCCAGCTGGAATATGATTACCACTTCAGCAGACAAGAGTGCACAATTTACATATCCTCTTTGCTACACATCCTAATTGCTGCCTGGTTGAGTCAGAGAGCTGGGGAGGTTTAAGCAGTTCTCTAACAGGATTCACATTATCTCTTACATTTTCTGCTACACCCACAGTAGGGAATTTGCCTAGTTTTTGTTAATATGGTGTGTGCTACCCCCTAAATAAGCAGTACTCTTTCTTGAATTTCAGACTAATTTGAAATCATTATCTAGGTACCTTTCTTAATATTTTTAAGAATTACTACTCTGCATGAGAGTCTGATGAATTAATTTGAATAGCTCTGTCCCTTGGACACATACACAAGACTATATCCAACATTTCTTTAGAAAATTTTCTTCAATATTTTTTAGTGCAAAGTAGTGTACAATATAAAAATCCTATTACTATTTTCATTATTTATTTGAAGCAGAATGCCTCTTGTGTCTTGTAGGTAGTTAAATTGTGCATATCCATCCTTTTAAATATCAAAATATCAAAAACTCTGCACACAAATCTCTCCCAATTCTATTAAAACTACTAATATGGATTCACCAGTGGATAGTTATGGATGGCTATTTTGGCATAAAACTGAAATTTTAAAGTTTACCTTACCCTGCTATGTATATTATTAGAGAATAAAATACATAAGCAAAGTATGATACAAAATATGATTTATGGCCTTTGTGAAATGTTCCTCTCTATTTGCACCTCCTGAGTGTCTCAAAACTGACACTTTATACATCAGTGTCTCCAGCAGCACACGCCATGTAACAAAATGTGCTAACTAAAATAATTTCTCAGTATAGCCTGTGGTTTCAATTTGTCCTTTGTTGTCTCCAAAGTTATTCTCAGCTTGGTCTCAGCCCAAAGATAATTTTCTCACAGGTAACTTGGAAGAGTTCTGCATCTTATTTGCACTGTAATTGCATGGGGAGAAAAGTCCATCCATCCCCATCTAAAGCTGTATGGTTTTGTTTAAATTAATCTTTTAAAACTATTTAAATTTCAATATTTTGTAATAATTTTGTAAAGCCCCATCGTTAATAAAGATATTAAATAGGACTGGCCCCCATACTGTGCCCTGGGGAACACCATCTTTTTGACTGAGTCAAACTGAGACCTGTGAAGTTGCTGTCTCCTCTGAAATCAGAGCCTTTAATGTTTTTATAGGCCATGAGACAGCAAAACTTGTTGATTTGTAGAGAGTTCAATAAATTAGTGCTACAGAATTCTTGATTGCTGAAAGAGAGTACAACGTACCTGCTCAATACAAAGATGAATGAAAATATTTATCAATTTTTAGATTGTATTACCCTTTTAGGATAATGAGAAAGTTTCTTAACATCTGATAGACACAAATACAATAAGTGTTATTTGGTTTACTCTTCAAGCCAGTCCCCGAAAACTTTGCTTTGATACATTACTGATGAGAACAACACTGACACAAGTTAGCGACAGCTGCAAAATAGGCATTGAGAAAGCCTAGGTGCAGCTGGTAAGGTTGCTGTTACACTTATTTTAAGCAGTTATGTTGGAGAACTACCCTGGCAGTTTGAAAGGGGTGGGAGACTTGCATAAAATTATCAGTTCTTCAACATCTTTGGAAATGAAGAATTCCACACATATTTTTATAGTTGCTACTTTAGCATTGTATACAGTTACCATTTAAGCTTCCCACAAAAAACCCACACAAAATAACCTACTCAGAAATTTGTGCCTTGAAATTAAAGAATTTGATTTTTACAGGGAAGGTTAAGCAGAGAAGATTTTCTACTAGGACTGCTTAAAGGCAGTAATGGTAAAATCTTCCATCAAGAAGCTCATACTCTACCTCCTGTGAAACATCTGCTCAGCATACACAGGAGGGCTTCTGTGCCAGGGACCAGGGCTGCTCCATGGGGAGGGGAGCAGAAGAGATGGGTGCTGAGGGCAACCTTGGCACAGGCTGGACTCTCCCTCACCAGGGCATGCAGCATCCCAAGTTGGGTGCCAAAAGATAGGTCCACTGACAGCCTCAGGCCAGGAGCAGCACAGAGGACAGACACATGGCAGTCCCAAAGTCCATCCAAGAAGGAGGCAGAGCTAAAGCCAAGCACATCTTCACCGTGTCTCAGGAAGGGAGGGTGTAGCAGTCTTGAGCTTAAATGGTTCCCAGGGCCTAAGGGCAGTGTGCAGGGATCCCAGTGAAATTATGGCATCTTGGTGCTTGCCAGCAGTGGTGGGAAGATTGGTCCATCTCCCTGCATGTTTGTCCTGAGCTTTCCTCCCAGCTCCAGAAAATAAAGGAAATAATGGTCAAAATTATTTTTCAGAATCTGTGGTAAAACACATTGGGCCAGACACTTCTACCTCTCAGGTAGATTAGTTTTTCTAGCTGCCTACCTGAATATGTCACCTTGTTCACCTGTCAGTCACTCTCCACCAAAACCAATGGCATCCAAGTGACAGTCACCATTGACAGGTAAGACTCAAGAGAGGTAAAAAGTTTGTATCTCTTTGGTTATTCCATCTCTGTACATGGCTACACTTGCTTCTTGCTCCTGGTCTATGGGAACACTAGTTATTTTTAAAGAACTTACACTTGCAGCATTCATTCAAAACAAAAAAATACTAATTATACATTCAGACTCGTTTATTATCCATATAAGGTCCTACAGGATGTCTCTGACAGGGAGGGGACATGAATGTGGCAGGGAAGGGACATGACCATGTCACTTCCCAAGCAGTAGATCAAGATCCTCAAAAATAAGCCATCTCCCTTTTACACTGGGATTTTTTATTTATTGCTGTGAGATAAAACCAGTCCGAGTCATTATGCTTCACTTGCTGTTTGATTGAAGCTACAGCACTTTAGGTTTGACTTCAAATTATCTGTGATATTTATGATGGGTTCCTTAAATTTCTATCTTGGGAGATTCATAGGTGAGCTTCAAAAATGTAAAGCAGTGTATTTATGTGGCTGAAGTTCAGATGCTAATAATTTCCATACCCTTTACTGAAAGGTCATCTTGATTACTGCCCTAAATTCCAAGTTTAGCATTTTAAGGAAGGAGGATTGCCAAACACAGGAAGGCATACCAAGAGAAACCAAAATTATCCCTTATTTTTGGGAAGATGGTTAACATTTCACAGTCTGAACTTTTATACTACACTGCAACAAAAATGCAGCTTGCCTGTAGCATATGCACCTTTCCCATGACCACCAAAGCACAGTGAATAGAAAAGATTGATTTTTTTTGGTGTTTCCTTTATTAAAGAAAATAAGAGGAAACTGGAAATTCCTAGGATCTAATTTGTACTAGAAAATCCTTGGTAAGAGACCCATACAGTGAACTGTGAGGAAGACCCTGCTGGAGGGGGATCAGCCCTTTATTTACTTGCTTGGTTGGTAGGTGGAGTCTTGTATTTGATGGCAGTGCTAGTGGTGCTGTGCCCCATAATAACTCTACACTGTTCTTTATACAGTCCAGTTTCAAAGAAAAAATATTCCCCATGCTCGAGTAGGAATCAAATTTTCCAAGCTTAGCTTTGGAGGTACAGCAGTGTGCATGCGACTTCCGTACATGTCAGCTAAAATACTGCTGTGCTGAAGGGCATTAACTTTGCACCAGCTTTACAGCCTGTTTGACTAGCACAGTGCTTGTTCCACTGATCTAAGTCCCTGTGAGCCAACACAGAGAGGAGTTTTGTGATTGACATTCATTTTCTGGGTTTGGGGTGGAAAGAGGGATAGTGAGAATTCTGTTTCACCTTCTGTGATTGTTTGCCTGTCCTTCTGTAATATCTTTCATATATATTAGCCAATTTCAATCAGGTCTTACAAAGGGGTGAGGTCTCACCAGGATTCTGTTCCTGATCTCCTGAGAAACAGAAAATAAAAAAAAGTTATTTTCATTCAGATATCAGCCAGCTGATTAAGAGCCTCATGCCTACCCACTGTGAATAATTCTCACCCAATCTCAGCACAGCTCAGGAAAAGATAAATAAGGAACAGGAGAGGAAGCAGAGGATCCTGAGATGATGCTGAGAAAAGGTGACAACAGGCATCAGAAGGTGACCTGAGATATTTATTTCCTTTAAATGAGAGGAAAGTGACAAGTCACAAATCTGTTGGAAATGCAGCTCCATTAGTTCTCCTGCTCAAAACCAGCTTGTTTTCCATGAAATGACTTACAAAATATTCTCGTCACAATTAAGAATTGAATTTCAATTAGCTGTTGAAAAAATGTCCTTTCCTACAATGTAGCTACATGAAGATTATTTTAATTGAGACTGATTATCTCATGGTGGAGGTGCAAGGGAATTTAATACCGATGTTAATTTGCGCAGCTCCAATAATGTATGTGGGTTTTGTATGTTCATGATAACCCTTCTTGCTATTAGTACCTTCTGTAAAGATGGATGGAAAGAGTGAGAATGACTAATCTTCCCTGTCTCACTCATTGCAAATGAGAATTGCAGGCAGTTATCTGCTGTAACCTTGTTGTGACAAGGATTGTCACTCAGAGATACACAGATCCTTCTGGATACAGTGCTTTAAACAGAGTCTGCTGAAATAAATAACAGTTTCAAAGGTTTTCATACACATCAGTTTTTTCAGTGTTCTGGCCTTAAGGCTAAAAGTATTTTCTACAATTCCCTTGCTTTTGATAATATTAAAAATGTGGAAACAGAATAAAGAGACAATTTTTAAAAGCATGTTTTTATTACCACTAATGCAAATGTTTCTCAAAATGGTGGGAAAAATTAAACATAGAGTGGAAAGTCTAAATTACTTCATCAGTTTTCTCAGGGAAGTTGGAAACCTAAAAAACAGTGTTTTATTTGATTTGCTAATATTTGGAATTATTTGCCTGATGATCCTGGCTGGCAAACTATGTACATGCACAATTTCTGACCAGAAAATAAAAAATAAGTGTACTCATATCTACAGAAATGGCATTTTTTGTTGTTGTTGTTAATTGTCCTTTGTAGTTCTTGGAAAGTTTATCCTTCAGCTTACCTAAAATAACTGTACACTGCCCATATTCTTTACTAAGTATAACCATCAAATATTTTCTCCTCTGGATAAACATATCATTAGGCAGCATCTTAAAAATTACAAGTGAAGGAATAAAATGAAACTTTTAAGGGTAACCAGCAGTCCCTTGGTACATTCAGTATCACGCATAAGCTTTTTTTTTTTTTTTTAGGTAAGTAAAGACTTTTTGGTGGCCTTTATGTTCTGTTTATAGTTTGACTATTCAGTCATATACATTAGTTATAAAGAGGCTCCATCATTTATGTCTTCTCCCTTGATTTTGCTAGGATTTGTATACATGTACTGGATAGAAGTGATGAGTGATGAGTACGAAGAACTGTAATTTTCAGTCATAGTTCTTTATTTCGTTTCACCTTTTGTAGAGATAAGTAGAAAAATGAATGAAAAGAAGTTTAAAAACCACCAGTGTTAGTAGGAATCAGTTTTGTTCGGATTCTTCATGTCCCAGATATGCTACTGTAAGTCCAGTGCTGAGGTATGGTGCTGATTGCTTCCAGCTTCATTTAAACTTTCATGTTGTGATACTTGAAATTTAATTATTCTATCATTTGTGTAATTTTTCCTCTTTTTTTTTTTCTTTTTAGATAAGATCCTTGCACAGGTACCATCGTACCTGTTATTTACAGTAAGCTCTAGGTCACTTGAGGTCAATACAACTCAGGAGGCAAGTAACTAAAAAAAGATTTAGTTTAGCAATGATCAAGCATTCAAAATGGTGTAATGTCCTCTTCATTTACAGATCTTCGTGAGGAAATACATATATCCCATGGATCTGTGCCTTTTGTGGGCATAGAGAAGGGCATTTTGTGTTTTCAGTTCCCATGCCTGACATGTCCCAGGCAGGATTGAAATCCGAAGATTTAACTTACCTTCTGTCTGAGACTCTTAAAACTTTCCCATTTATGTTCTATGGTTTTTGAAACTCCTCCACTGTCCCATGGGATAGGTTGACTCCTTGAAGAACAGCAAGAACAATTTTTCAAGTAAAATAAAATCTCAAAACTTTTTCACAGAGTCATCAGACATCATTATCCTTCTTTTACATATTGCAGAATTACAACGTAGATGTTAATGACTAGCCTAAGACCATAAAAATTCAGAGGCTGACTTGAAATAAAGTCTGAGTCTTCTCATTGCCAGGCATCTGCCCTTTACAGGGAGCAGTTATTTACATGAATTCAGATTTGGGTTTTTGGTTTGTTTTTTACTGCTAACATGAGCATGAGTTGCTTGAGTATAATATGATGTAAATTCAGTGTTTTATATAAAGGAACTAATTACAGTAAGGCTTATTGTTGTGCATGGAAGGAGTTATTACTTTAGAATCACCCATGCATTGCACATGGATTGTATATTAGATTCATTTCCAATAGATGAGTGATATTTAATGGAGCTGTTTTACATTAAACATAGCTTTGGGAGGTCTAATGAACAATTACAGCAGACTCCATGGGAATTTTGAGACAGAGAGCAGAAGTAACAGATGCTGCATGCTCCAAAAAAGATATTTTAATCAAATGTGATTCTCATTGTGCGGCAATGGTGAGGCTCATCACAGGGAAAAAAATTCTGGCTGGTTAACAGGCAATATACATAAGTACATAATATTCATGGTATAATACAGAAAAGTTCTGGATATGCTCTCAGATATTTGATCCACAGATTCTATAAACTGCTTTATTCCAAAGAAACTTGGACTTGAGATGCTTTAAGTCAGCTCACAGCATAGATAAATATAACATACTTCTTTCCTTTTTCTTTCTGTTTACTAATTTAGACCTCTACATTATCAATTTAGACTCTACATTCGAGAAAAATAAAACTTTTATATATATGCAGTTATTTCTTAATTTCATTCCTTGGGGTAGAAAGCAGCTGTCTTCTGTAAGCTACACTCACTCTTCAATTTCTGACTTCAACATCCAAAAAACTGTAGCAGAAGACCAGAAGAGATATATTTCTGAGTCATGTGGCTTTATAGATCAGTGCAACAGTTTGTTTTTACTGTTGTGTTTCAGATATATGTTTGAACTTCAGCTGATCTCAAATGAATCTCCACGTCTGATAGCAATGACCTTCAGTTTTAGTGTGGACTAATGAACCTACTTGCTTTTCTTAGGCTGCTGCCATAAAATAGAACACTTCTTCTGGCAGAAAAATACACTGGCTGCTAATGAGGACACAAACTCTAGGTCTAGACTAGTGCCAGCCTAACAGGCAAACAAGAGAACTAAAATTTTGACTGTCCTATTTCAAATACTTGCCTCTAACAAAGACAATCAAATAAAAAATCTGGTGATAAACTATAATTTCTTTTGGTCCTTATCAAAGCAGAGGAGGTTTGAAGAAGGTCTTTACCTTCTTGGAGATATTTTTTAAACAGAGCACTACATATATATTACTGAAAGTGTTTTTCATTTGGTTAGGTTAAGAGAAAAAAGAAACATTCAAACTATAAACACACTTCCAAGTTCGTAAATTTTATTTGGTGTACTGGCAATACTTTAAAATGAGTCTTCTTATTATGAGTATGGCTTGCTGCTGTGTGGAAAACTAAATTGTTGCTGGAACTGAATAAACACCACATGAATCTTTAAATACAATTTCAAAAATACTGTAGTGAGGTAAATAAATCTCATAATTACCATGAAAGATTAGCCATAAAATCCTGTTAGGATACTATTTTATACTCTTGCAGAAACCAACACAACCAAAAGCAGTTTTTAGGGGCTTTATGGAAATCTAGTTTCCATAACCATTCTGAACAACAGGTGAAAAGTGGGTGAAAATACTTTTACATCTGATATTTACATGAAGACGATGGGGTAGTCTCCAAGAACCATGCAATGTTACACAAATGCAGTGCTTCCTGGGTTGCACATTGCCCTGGGACACAGGCACCCATACAGATGGAAAGGGGCTTTAAAACAACTAACTAATGCAGCAAACTGAGAGTTAAGAAAACACTTCATCATACAATTCAGTGCTTTGTTTCACTCTGGTGGCCGCTGAATGATGCCTTCAATGCTGCTGTGACATCTTTCCCTGAGGAAAAATGGGCAAATGCAGAAAGCTTGCTAAGGTTAGAAGTTAATTTGTGAGAATGATAGAATGGTGTGTGTTGGAAGGGACCACAGAGTTCAAGTAGTTCCAACCCCCCTGCCATGGGCAGGGCATCTTCCACTAGGCCAGGTTGCTCAGAGCCCCATCCAGCCTGGGCTTGAATGCTTCCAGGGATGGGGCATCCACTGTTTCTCTGAGCAACATGTTCCAGTGTCTTACCACCCTCACAATAAAGAATTTCTCACTAGTAACTAATCTAAACCTGGCTTCTTTCAATTTATAGCCATTCCCTCTTTTCTTATCACTGCTTGCTCTTGTAAAAAGTCTCTCTCTAGCCATACTCTAGGCCCCCTTTATGTGTTACAAGGCTGCTGTAACTTGTCCCCACAGCCTTTCCTTCTCCAGGCAGAACAGCCTGTCTTCACAGGGGAGGTGTTCCAGCCCTCTTGCCATCTTTATGGCTCTTTATGGGCTTGCTCCAAGAGGCCCATGACTTTCTTGTGTTGGGGTCCCGAGAGCTGGATGCTCCAGGTGGGGTCTCATGAGGACAGAATAGAGGGGAAGAATCGTCCCCCCAAGGCTGGCCACTCTGCTGTGGATGCAGCCCAGGATGTGGTTGGTTTTCTGGCCTGTGACCACACACTGCCAACACACTGAGCTGCTTGTCCACCAACACAAACAAATCTTTCTCATTAGGGTTGCTCTCAGTCCATTCTCTTCCCAGACTGTATTTGTGCTCTAGATTGCCTCAACCCTTGCCCTTGGCCTTTGGACAGGTCTGCCTCTCAAGCCTGTCCAGGTCTCTCTGGATGGCTTCAAATTCTTTATATCTCTTATGATTTGTCTTGTGCTCTTCTGAGGAAGTTCAGCTATTGCCAAAATATCTGTTGGTGTTGACAGCTGAAGTGTCAGAGGCCAGGAAGGGCTGCTTCTCTCACAATTCTTGCAGGTCCTGCTCTTTGCAAGTTTTTGTCAGTCTTCTTTGAGGCACATAATTCTCACATAGACTTAATAGCAGCCTATGTATTCCTCTTAAAGTAGAGAGGGAAACAGGTGTCTAAAATGCTATTCTATTGTTTAATTCTCTATTAGCCCTCTAAAATCTCAGCAATCCATGTCCCACTTTTAAATTAAGTTTGGGCTTCTCTCTGTGAAATTAGCTGTATGTAAAATTTCTTCTAAAAATTGCTTTAAATGCCAAATCCTGCTATGGTGCTTGTATATCAGAAAGAATTATATGAACCATTATAATCTGTAATGTAAAGTTACCAAGACCCTTTATTGAGCATTTGAGTTTAATCTCTGTATGCTGTTTACTTTATTACCGTTTTAATTTTACTACTTTCAAGATCATTAACTAATAACAATTATAAATTAAATAAGGTAAGTCTGTTATGACTCATTGACTCAACTTGCAGAGAAGTTGGTTCTTTAAATGGCTCTAAATTTCAAGAAATATGAAGAATGAGCTAAAAAACAAATATCAAGAGAGATCTCGAGAGGAACTTGCAAAACATCTTAGAAATATAAGCATAAAAGTTAAGCAAAGATTTGATATTTGTACACAACATAAACTCACAGGTGCTTCATTACAGTTGCTCTCCTCACCATGAAAGAGGTCTTCACATCCCACACCCAACATCATGGAGGCACATGTGATGTGACCATAATGGACTCCTAAAAAATACAGTGGGAGGAAAAATAAGAAAATTGTGATGCCAAATTTTTTCTGGCTTCACCTTGGAGTGCTGCATTGTAGTCAAAACTGTAACATGATGGGATGAAATGAGTCCTTTGATGCCAGCACAGAATGAGGACAAATATGTAAAAGTTCCCAAGGCTACTGCTGGCAGTGCTGTCCTAGAGGAAAGGCCTTAGATCCCAAATGGCATGTAAGCCAATGGTAAGCCAATGGTAAGGCAAAGATGGCCCAGGTAAGCCAAAATGAGTGGAAACTTGACTTTGAGAAAGCAAAGAATTTGCATCAGGTACCAAAGAATCAGTAGAAACCAGTATTGTCCTTGTAGATACTGTTGTTTCCCAGTGACCTGACAGGACTTACACACCTGGGGCTGTAAACACCTTCAGAAGCATTTTCTGAACATCTCCTGCTGCACATGCACAGGCACAGGCACATGTACATGCACTTGCCCCCACACACTCACACCTAAAACACTGCCCTTACATTTTTGACCCCTTCCCACCCTGCTGAACAAGCAGCAGTCGGGGTAACACAAGGAGTTTGACTGGAAGAAAAGCTATCAGCTAGCTGCAGCTCAAAAAATTAATTGAAGGGTCCACCCTCTTGAAATGGTTCCCATTAGACCATTTTATTTATTTTGTTTTGTCCCCACAGAATTACAAAAATAAACATTTTTATCATTTCTCCTCACATAATCCCATTGCAAGTACTACAGACAACTGATGCAGTAGAAAAACTGTTCCCTTGACAATAATTACAGAAAAATTACCAGAAAATATTGCTTCCTCATTCTGCAATGATGCTAAATAACAATGCCTTTCCTAAGGAGACCATGAAGACGGCAGAGGAGTGTGATAACTAACTAGATATCTAAAGGACAATTGAAAGGAAAAAGAGAGTTATTAAGCTATTCTCTGTCTCCATAGAGGGTAGGATAAGAAATAATGGTTTTTAACAGGGGCAAGGGACACATGGATTAGACATTTAGGAAAAATTCCACAGGCAAATATAGAATAACATGAGAACAGAGTGCCTGGGGATGTTGTAGAGTTGCTGTCACTTGGGGTTTTGGAGAATAAGAGACAAACATCTGTCAGGAATGACACAGGGTATAGCTTGCGCCTGCTTTGGGGCATGGGAGAAGGACCAGGGGGCTTCCTGGAAGTCCAGTCAAGATGCAGTATTTGACAATGCCTAAGCAGAGGGAGAAAATATGATGTGTTTAAAATCTACTTCAAAGTATTTGAACTGAGGTTGGGTGAAATCTGGATTTGTTACTTTAATTCAGACTGTAAGTGACCTACAAATTATAAAACAAAATAAACCAGCAAATAAAATATCTCCTGTCACCTACGATCAGGTTTTAGCTCATCAAATTCAGCATGTCTTTTGCAGGAGTATCATTTTAATACAGGTTTCCTACATCTGAAGGAATAAAATACAACTTTATAATGTTAAATGCGTGTGCTATACTAAATGAATTCCTATCTTTAGAAGCATTTTGCAGCCACAGGGGACAGAATGTGACATTTACTTGGCTTTATGCTCATAGAAGGTACTAAGAAGTATAGATAGTTCAAGAGCTTTTATAAGTATTTCACCCGTAGACTGCTCCCCTGGTAGTTAGTGTAAGTGGTTCACTGACTCATTTGGAGTTACTTCAGAGTCCTACTTGGATGTGTGGATGAAATTGTTTCATTAACACCTGAATTGTAAGTGATGCATTGACCCAAGCACTTGTGTGAAATGGTTGCAGCTACCCTTACAGCATGATGGATATTTACAAAAATTGGTTGCATACATGCAAGTTTTTACCTGGATTTTTTTTCATTCTTTAACAGCAATGTTTTGAAAAGAAAAATGCAAGCATTTTTTATTACATTAAATCTGGAAAATAATCAAAGTGATGAATTTAGGTCAGCCATAAAAAATTAGTTGGACAACCATATAATTGGTCATAGCATGAGGTTTATCTGTATAAAGTATCCATGATACATACATATGTACATAAAACTCCATATTTATCCTATTTATCCATATTTATTTATCATTTTTTAGACACGGCATTTATATTTGGCTTTACCATACTGTGGCACAAAACTCGACCTAGAAAATCTATCCAGAGATTGCTTTACATTCTGTTAGGTGTGGTTTTACTCCAGTTACATTCTGCACAGTAGTTACCTTCTATTAAACCTTTGGGGGTTGTGATCCCTTTGGAGAGGGTTAGGCAGTGGGGTTGGAATGACAGATGTGGTATGAGCTGGGAGAACCTTCATATGGGATGGCTGAAACTGTCTTTGGAATATGTACGGGCTTCAAAACCACTAGAAAAGATGCATGAGCTGCCACAGACAGACCTTATCTGTCACTTATCTTACGTGCAAGCATGAAAGAGAAGAGAATTTTCTTTTCAATTCAGAAACTTCATTTTTTTTTTCTTGGCAAATATCTGAAAAGATATCATGCCAGACATGATCTCTTAATTACGTCAGTATTGAAACAAAGCAGAGAATCTCTGACCACAATGATGCAGTCTTTCTTTTGCCAAGAAAATAATACAACAGCTAATGAGGATTACTCAGCTGCACTATCTGAGACATAGGTTCTGTTTTCCTCTAAGAAAAGCCCTGAAGAAAATCCCACAAAGTCAGGAAGAGCAAGACAGAAAAAAAGAGTACAGAAGGGAAAAAAGAAGGGCAAAGAGAAGGAAAAGAGGAAAGAAAAGAAGAAAGAGAGAAATTAAAGGATAAATGGAATCAGAAATGTAGAAAGGTAAGGAAGAAATGTGAGAGGGAAGGGAGGAATGGAAGGAAAAGAAGAGGAAAGGAAGAGAGAAGAGAAGAGAAGAGAAGAGAAGAGAAGAGAAGAGAAGAGAAGAGAAGAGAAGAGAAGAGAAGAGAAGAGAAGAGAAGAGCTCAGGAAGGAAAAGAGAAAGCCAGAAAGATTAATAACAGGGCAGCAGAAAGGTGAGAAGGGATGAAAGAGTGGGACTAAAAGGTCCCTAGACAAGACAGACAAAGAAAGTAGGAAAGAAAAGTGAAAGAACTTTATTTCCAAATTTTCCCCCCTTAGAAATAGAGAAGATTTTCTGTATAAATCAGGATACCCTGAGCTAGAACATGAGCTTTTACTTGCAGGCATTTAGAGTACCTGTACAATTTTTTTATACAGGAACACAGTCAAGCATCAGAGTGTCTTGGAACCAGTTTCTCAGGTGATAAATGAAATTATCAGTAATCGCTTCTGGAGAGCTGAGTTCAGTGGTAATAACTGAGTACATGTTTTTAATATGGAGTAATCATTACATTTGGGAAGGCAAGTGAGTGAAAAATTTTCTACCAAGAAAACACCCCCCTTAATTCCACTCTCCAACCAACATGAGATGCCTCTTATAATGGACAGATACACTCTGGCTCGAGATCATTTGTGATTATCCCGCATTTTAGTAGGAGAGAATGAGCACAAGCAAGGGGCTTCTGCAGAATGAGTTCTGAAAGTAAGACCATGGAAAAACAAACATTTCAGATTTAGTTTTTCATAGATTTGTTTAGGGGTGGGAATTAATCTGTGCTATTTGGCACTTCCTTTGCACCAGCTTTGCCAAAGTTATTATTTCTACCAGCCATCTCCTCTACACCGTTTAAGTGTCTCTCAAACATGTTGTTAGTCCAGACTGATATACTACAAAAAAATCCCAATTTTCCTGTTTTGCTCAAAGCCTACCTCAGCAAATACTTGTTGTGCAGAGAGTATATAGTACTTTGGCACGTTCTAATACTCAGGTCAATTGTAGTATGCTCACAAATCTCAGAAATCCTTCAGGATACTACTAAACCACTCAAATTTTAGGAAATCCTGTAGCAACATAAATAGAGAAAGCACAGATGCTTGTAAAATTACTGAAGAACAGCATCTGTCATGAAAGTAATTCCTAATAGTGAGATTATTCTTTTTTCCACCTTATATAAAGCAAAATATTATCACTATATGAAATACCGTTGAGGTACAGACACTGTGTCATGATGTGTCTGCATTTCAATGAGAATATACTTTCAGATAATTAAGAAAGGGATATTTCTTCGCATATTTTACATGTTTTACAATTATTATTGTTGTGGTGAATATGTAACAGAACTCTCTATATTTTCATAATCATGTAGAGATTTTCACAATCTCTACAATGTAGCCTAGGTTTGGAAACTATATATTATACTTACTGCTTACTTAAGCATTTCCAGTGCTCCTTGAGGAAATTTTTTCCAAGAAGGTTGGTTGTTTTCAAAGAAGCAATGGTGCTACTCTGACTATGCAATTCATTGTCTTTTCAGAACAATTTGAAACATGTTATCATAAAATGAAGGACTCATGCTAACACTAGGATTTAACCTCATATGTAGATATAGCAATATTGCAATAATTACTGATAATTTGAGCAGCCATATTTTTTTAAAAACCCCAGAAATCAGTAATTGGCATGTTGTGCTGACAAAGTGATCTATTTAGACAGATATAACTCACTTGCTGCATAGTTTTTTTGCTCTTCATGCTTGTTTCCATATGCTTAAATACTTACCACTATTGGACAAATATTAATTTAGCCTCTTCTTTTCCCGAATTGACACAAAATAAGATTAGAAGAAATGTTTGGAAGAAAAAACTGTAGAAAATTAAGAGAAGTGCTATTTTCTTATTGAGAAGAGCAACATCTATCCAAACATGCAGGCCTTGTTCTGCTTCCATTAGCTGTAAGGGATACCTGTTAGTAAATTAGCACCTTTTAGCTGCTTTTTTGCAACTCCAAGGTCTCTTAATGCAAATATGAACACAGTGCACAAAAGTGCTTGCTGGTTGTTTAGTATAATCCCTTCCATTTGTACACCTACTCTCCCAACGTTACTCACTGGTTGGTTGTGTAGGGTACAGGTGGACCTGGTGGCATAACCTCCTGCAAGATGGGCACTGATTTGCTTCAAACTTTGATAAACACAAGGGAAAAAGGCTTAGCAGAGTGATGAAGCTTTGCTGAGCAAAGGGAGACAAGACTCATGAATACATATTAAATTGAGCTATAGTATCAACACAGAAAACAAGGTGAGAGACCTATTAAAATCTCCCCAAATCATAAAAAACATCCAGCTCAGCACATGATGTGATGTGAATATAAAATATTCTTGTCTATATTCTTGTCTATACAGAGAGGTTATTTTGGTCCATTGCTGCCTGAAGAGTCTGAAGGCTTTTTCCCCTGTGCACGTGCTCTCCACAGAAACCTCTCTGGGTGCCAGGCCAGCAGCAGGAGTAGTATCTGGATACAAAGTCCAGTGCAGCTGATGTACCTTGAGCAGAGCAGGCTAAAGTAAGAGAAAATTTATCTTAGTAGCAGCCATGCATTTCACAAGGTACCTCTTGCTTCTGTTCAGTACAAACACTTACCCTTTTGATTTGTATTAAAATCAAGCAAGACGCACGGAAAGCAGATAACTGTGATGCTGATTTTGTTAGTATTACAAAGATATTTACTGGTGCTTGATTTTTTTAGATCAATGGTAAAAAGAGATAATGTCAATGAAAATCTGTGAGTTACAGTAAATTTTCATGTATAGCTATAAAAGGTACCTGTTTTCTTAAACAATTTTACTTGAGGAATAAAATATGGCTTTTGAATATTCTGACCCCTAAGCAGTGGCAGCAAAAACCACTTTCATGCTTTCATGTGGAGCATCACATTGTACATCTTGCCACTTTTGTGCTCGTCCTTAGGCATCACTATGGCTGGTGTTAGAGACAAGATGCTGTGTTAGATGTGCATGGGTTCTGATTCAGTGCTGATGTATGTCCTTATGTCATTTTGACATTTCTAACTTTGAACCTCTGAAATGAGAAAAAGCAGAGGGAAATTTTGAAGAAATGTAAAGAACTTTTCCTCTGCTTTTTGATCTGCCTTACCAACATATTTTTGTTTTTCTTTCTAAAAAGTGAACGAGACAAAAGATGATCTATTTTTGTGATACTTACAGCATATTTTGTCTGTCAACTATATTTCCTACATCTTGCATCCTAATAGCATGCAGAAAAATATAATTTAGTTATATTTCACTAAACCAATTTATTTGTTCCCAAACTATTACTTGTATTTACTTCTTCATACAATAGTAATTATTCTTTCAGACTGTTCATACGTTTTTGTAGTTCTACAGACTTCATTAGACATAATAGAAATGAGCTGACTAAGGCCCTAAGGTTCGAGTCTATCTCCAGCATAACATGTAGCTTTAGATAATTTTATATAGTGTGGGGGTGGTTTAAGTTCTATGCAAAAAATAGCCATTTCTTTCCTTTTCCTCTTAAAAATAATATTTTGTATATTCTCCCAGCTCTAAGGTAGACAACTCTGAATTTCTCCTGAGGTGCCAGTGCTGAAATCTCAGTTACTGTCAAGTAGCATTAGCATAAAAATGGAAAATTTCCAATGCAAACTACTTTTTGGCAGGTGATTAGTGGACAAGGAAAAGGCAATTTTTTCTTCAGTGAGGGATATAGTAATGAAAGATATTTCGTCTCCCACACATTTTGATTGATAACTTTTTGCAATCACACCAAGTCAGTAAACACAACCAATAAGTACTTCTTAGTAGTCTGGAAATTCTCTTTTGGATACAGAAGTTCTCACTTTAAAAACAACTCTCCGACCCCAAACTAGCCCATCAACATCCTGTGAACAATCAAATTCCATTTTTAAACTTTCAAGGAGCAAAAGACTGCTTATTTTTCTCCTTCCATTTACTTGTGCCTGTTTATCCTACCTTGAGCATACTTGCTGTTGCACAGCTACATCTGTTCCAAAACTTTACTTGTCTTAATGTGCTTTCTATAGTGACCACCAACATTATTCCTTCAAGGATTTATGTTCTTTCTTATTTAGCAGACTAAGAAAACTGTAAGAGTTGAGAAAAAGGTGGACAGATTGAGAGACTTGAACTTGCTGCTCATGAGGAATTGGGTTAGGCTTGCACAGTGTCAATCTCATTGCTGGGGCCTGGCTAGTTATAGACACTGGTCTGGCAATATTTTGTTTTTCTTTACTTCGTGTGTACTTAATTTCCAGGAATCTTTAGTGATCTGGTGCTGTGTGAATCCTTCTTCCTGTCCTGAGATTTCTAAAACACCCAGGGACTCTCTCTCAAATATCTCCTTACTATGCTGGTATGAGACTGAAACAATCATACTCTTTTGTCAATATGAGACAGTTCTGCAAAATCTCAAAAAAAAAAAATTATAAAATCAGTTGCTGATTCATCCTTCTCTTGCTTTTGAAACTGCGCTTGCTAAAAAAACCACATTGCAGCAAGCATGAAATATTAATCTAGTCCTTCTTTACTGTACTCAGCTTCATCTGTGTAGCTGTGAGGATTCTGGGCAGGATGATATTCTCTTTGGCAGGGGTTTCATCGACAGATGCTGGTTTCCAAGCACTTGAGAGCACGAGGGAAATTGAAGGAAGGAGATGGGGCAGACCTTGCTGCCTAGGGCTCACGTTTGACACAAGTGATTGTGCATTAACCCACCCAGGGTAGTGCATGGCCCCTGGTCCTTCTGGACACAAGCTGAGAGGAGCACAAGGACAGGTCTGACATCACATCTTGGGTGCTCCCCATCCCAAGAGTCCATATTCCCTATCTAGTTGTCAGATCCTCATGGGGCTCTTCTGGGAACAGCTGGGCCAGATTTACCTGTTCTGACTGTTTCCTGGTCACTCCTGTAGGCAGTTCCAAGTCATAAGGAAAACTTTATTTCAGGTGTAGCACAACGAGACATGAGGGTAAAGCTGCCTGAGGGTGCTCCTGAGGGCACTTCCGAAACTGATAGCACCAGGATAAGGCTGAATTTGAAAGCAAAGCCTCTGCTCTTCTTCAGCAAATTTGTGAGGGATCACAAATACATAGATTTTAGTCTCATATATTAAATAGACCCTCTTCAACAGCAATGAAATGAGAAGTCATAGAAATGAAAAATGTGATTACCTTAGACCATCCTAATCTAAACAGGGGGAGGTTGTTTATATCTTAACACCTTACCTTCTTTACCTTAGTGCCAAAACCCAAAAAAGAAAGTGACAGAATAAAGAGATTAATAGGAGTCACAGTATGAGACTTTATTCACCTTTTCTTGTTGATAATGTCTAAAAGACTGAAATCTTATTTATTTCACATGCATATTTTCAGAAGCTCTTTAATTGCTGCCAGAATTTTTCACTGAAACTTGGCTTGGAAAATGGAGTAACTGCTTTGCCAGCAAGTAGTCATAAATAATGCTTATACAGTGATGCTAGAACCCAGTAGATATTGTTATCGATTACATAATTGCCTTGTAAGAATTCCAAATGCAGACAATCGCAATTCCTTTATTAAGCTGAGGTTACTCAAAGTCCTCATTGCAATTAATTTCTATTTAAGATTTGTTATACAAGGAGAACTAATAACTTCTCTGGTAAATTTAAGTCATCACTGAGCTTTTTATTGTGCACCAATATTTTAATAATAAAAATAAAATTAATAGTTATTTCTTTAACAGAAACCATATTTAACAATACAGAATGATTAGAGAAAATTGATAGAGCAATTGTGTTTGCTTTCATAAAGCAAGGTAAATAGTCAAGACACCACTGGTAACAGTGGCTCTGTCCTCTTTAGTTAATCTTTCCAAAGATTGTCCAAGGTGAAAATCTTTTTTCAAAGTATGTGTAGATGTGCTTTGGCTCTTCAAGAGTGATGGAGCTATTTATGTTCTTCTCCTATGTAGGCTTTAACTACTTTTACCTAATGTTGAATTTTCTCCATGCTGTTTGTAGATTTGATTCTAAGATAGTGCAAAAAGTGACAAAGAGCATTAGAGATGAGACAGGAAAATATTGCAGTGGGAATGCACACTCTGTGACTAATTGGTCTCACATGTAAACTCTCCCAGGCATCCTTGTAATTATGCTGGGGATGAATCTCTGGATCTCCCTGAAGGGCTTCTCAGGCTTCCCACGAGGGAGGCAGCAGCCCACTGGCTTTTTGTCATGTGGCCTGCCTCTGCAAAAAGTCATTTTGCATTGCCATCCGGATAAGCACGTACTATACCTTGAATCCTAACTATTTAGAAATAATGAGAAGCTCAGGGCCAATCTAGCACTTCTGGTGTGTGCCGAAGGTTAATTTAAGAGCATTGATGCAACTGGTGGACTTCTGAATGACTAGGTGGTATAAATTAGATTATATGCAATATATATTGCTAAATAACTTTGGAGATAAACTAGGTCTAAATCTGTAAAAGGAAGTGTTTTGGACAGCTGTTCTTGGAAGCCTGTATGAAATGGCAGCACAACTATTTTGCATCAAGAGAGAACTAGATGTAATATAAAAAGAAAAAGGAATAAATATGTCACTTTGATTTTTCTCTTGGCTCCATATTGCTCTGTTGGGTAATGCATTTCACTATTGCTGTTCCTTGAGGAATTGCAAACAACAGAGGTCAGGATTTAAATTTGCTTAAATACTTTTCAGAATGCTTTTCTGTTTCAAAAAGGGTAAGTGTACCAGGATGCTCTTACTTATAAATGAACATATATTAGTCAGGTCTCCCATTTCTTCTGTCTTGTACCTTACACAGACAACTTGCAATTCTAGTAAGAAAGAAATTTTTTATTTGCTCTTTAAATAGATTTCATCACTGTTAATGAAAAAATAAGGGTAGTGAGAGGTAATTAGATATAGAAAAAAACAGTATCAACATATTTAGAAAGCATGCCAAAGTATATTAATGCAGTCTTTCCAGTATAAATATATGTGGAATAGCTGCTGATTTATAAATAAAACTGTCAAAAATATGGTGTAGTGCTCACTGACAACAGTTACATTCCATCTAGCAAGGGGATGAACGTGGCCATTAGAAATTAAATACAACTATCTGAACATAAAAACGAAACCCTGTTTGAAGGTATTGCCCAAGAGAAATGAGTGGCAAAATCCCAAGTGATCTCTGTTATCACTCAATATGCTTCAGAATATATGTCTGAAACGCTGTATCCTTTCACCCCTGCCTTCCAGCTGCTTAGGGAGACATATCACCTGAGCAGCACAAACCCAGCACTCCACAGAGGATGCCAAAGAAAAAGAAACATCCCCCAAAGTCTGCAAGAAAATATGGAAACATATAGAAAAAAACCACAGTAGTGCATGTTTTTCTATCATGTCAGAAAAGAAATAGAGTAAGAATATCATACATTTTAGCATGTGCATGCTAGATATAGACATGTGGCATCTGCCAATTACCTCCATACCATGAAAGGGAATTTTTAACATTGTCAAAAACCAAACTTGTTCTTTCTATCATCTTTGAACATCCCATTTTCATTCTCTTCCTTTCTGTACTCCTCCTTCTCTGTCTTTCATTTCTCTGCAGCTAAAGAAAGAGCTAGGAAATAAATAATGCATGAGAAAGAAAAAAAAAAAAAAGGATTTAGGGTTTATTTATAAGGAACAATAGCTTAATTCATGAAGCAATCTTTAAAATGCCTAAGCCTTGCAGTTGGTGTTGAGGGTAAAACCTTATCAGGGGTAGGCACAGAGCCAATATAATAAAGACTCCAGAAGTGAGCCGTCAATAAAAGAGGATTTTAAGACTCAGACACTTGCTGGGCTTGCTTTTCTCCTTCAGGCAAGCTTCCCCTGTTCTGCATTAGCCCAACTCTTCCAGTATCTCTAATCCACATAAATCCTTGCTCCCCTTCCTGCATGCTTTGAGGTTTCCACATGGAGGATATCCTATTGACACTAGTGTGCCAGCCTGCCAAATGTTAGCCATGTAGGGCAGGCTGATGCCCTTTCCTGTGTTGGTCACTTACATAAAAGCAAAGAGCAAGTGTATGCAAAAGCCGTGTGCTCAGCAGACACACATTAAAGAGTGACATACTGCAATATTTCATGTAGCTCACGCAGATTTATTTGCTCCAAACTCAGTACTGCTTTATCAAATACAAATTCATCCCTTACAGCCACTTCCTCGATGGGAAATGACTCAGCATGTCTGAATCACCTACCAGAATGGGACAGGTGCTCACCACACCCCAGCTTTTGCTCCCCAGCCCCCAGCAACAGCTCCCTATTTATACAAACCAAGGGGGAACGGTGTCAAGAGTCAATTAGTGGGGAGTTTCTGAATGCAGAGTTACTTGTTGCCTAGCAGCAACCCAGCAAGCTGGGCTTGACTTTGATTCATTTAACCCCTAACAAACCGGGGCTGACAGATTGTTTTTCATCGTCCCCTTCCAATGCTTTCTCGGTCCATCTGGAGGGATGAAATGCCTGGAATATTCTCCACTGTTTTCAGGTGGGTCCTTGCTTCCATTCAGTTGATGAAAATGTAGAGTGGATAGAATTTGTGGATAGAAATTGTACTTCATTTCAGAAATCCTGCAGAAGACTTTCCATGATACCAAGCCTCCTTTTTGGAAGTAAGGAGCTGGACTGAACCTCCTCTGTCCTCCAGAGCTGGGCACTGGCCATCCAGAGCATCTCGCAGCCATGGGATGGACATAGCTTCAGCAGGACAGGTGGAGTCTCACCAAGGCTCAGAAAACATTGAGTTATACTTCTGCTGAAAATTCATGTCTCAGTCTCTGTTCTTCTTCCTTAATAATTAATTCAGCAGAGAGAAAAAGATTGTTCATTTGCATAACTAAATTTTTCAGTCACAGCAATCAGCCTATTAATAGAAACCCATCTATTTTTCTGTCTATCAACTTACATAAAACACTGAGCTGTCTTTTAAGACATGATATTTTGAAGGTCAGTAGCCCATAAACAACAAATTTAGAGGCAGAGAAATAGCTTGATCCTCAAATTCAGGATACACGAAACTAGACTTTATAAATAATATATATCAGTCATGGAGAATAAGTCTGTGCTTCACTTTTCAACACTACATTAGCAAGAAGACATAATAGATATTCACAATAATATCAATACCAAATGGGAAAAAAATTGCAAGGAAATTTTTAAAAGCCACTGTATTACGGCTTTATAATGAAATCAGTGCTCTTTAGTGAAGGTATTAGGCTGCCATGCTAAAACATTTCAGTAATCAATGCAATGCATTTGGGCCAAAAAGACCAGGTACATCACTTATATTCACAAGCTGTCTGGAGATGAACATCTCTTTAATGCTCTATTATCTTCACCCATTTTAGGACTTCAAACAAAAATGTTTCCATTATGACTCCATTTTCAATTACAGATTTTAATAGTCACATGTTCAACCAGAATGTCCATGTTTATTATTTTCCTAAAGATGTTTTAGTGACATAGAAAAAAACTCAGAGCATTTCCTGTTTAGAGGTTTGAAGAAATTTTTGTAGTATACAAATTACACTTTTTCTCATTGTATGCTTGGTTACTATCTTTCACAAGATGACATCTCCTCTTTCCTTATTTTCACCTCCAGCAATCCTGTTTAGCTGCAGTTCTGTATGCAAGAGATCTGGTCCTGTTTGGTTCAAATACATTGTAGGTTATACTGAAAAGATGACATTCCACAAAGAGAAGCACTTCCAAAAGCTACTGTGTACTCTCCACAGAAGAGTAAGCCAGATGAAACCTGCCTCTTTCCTTCTTCCTGCACATCACAACCTCTCTCCTCCTCCCTTCAAAGCCCAGAGCCAAGGATTTCTTTGTGTCTTTGCTATGTTCAGTCTGGGTTATGCACAAGGTGACAGATAAAAGCAAAACTAACAGGATATATATAGGAAGACAGGCCAAAGCCAGAGATTTGAAATCTAAAATGTGTCAGGAACACAGCCCTGCCTGGGGGAATTTTTTAGGGGAAATAAACACAATGCAAAAGCAATTGACAAAAATGACTACTGAACATGCCCTGAAGGCCTCTAATATGAATTTAAATTAATAAAGTCTGAAAAGCCTTTATGTAAAAAGCTTGATAAGATGACTGCCACTATTTAAGATTATTTCTTTAGAAGAGCAAAATCAATTCACTCTTCCATGGCAGCAGGCTGAAGCCAAATAGAAGTAACAGTGAAAGAAGTTCAAAGGAAATGGATACAGACTATTTGGTATGGGTGTGAGAGGATTTATTTAAGCACTTGGGCACAGACACTTCAAATGATTTTTTAATATCTCTGTTATGACATTGATCAGTTCACTTTCCCACCAATGCATGTAACTTTCAGCAGTGAAACAGAGACCATTGTTGCTGTAGTCTTTTGCTTTTGATAATAAGGGAGGAAACTCTGAAGCCAGAATGCATTTTCTCAAACAAAAATGATGACACGATTTGGACACAGCAAAGCTTGATGAAAAGGAGGTTAAAGTTAAGAAGTCAAGACTTATTCAAGTGACCTAACTTGTTGTATACATAACATACCTTTACGAAAGAGAATGACAAAATGCAACGATTTAACAATCCAGGAACATACTGACCTCTTTTCAAAGGACACCTATCTTGATGAAACTTGATAGCCCCTTGCCCAGTCAGATACTCTGAACTATCAAGTACTGCTGTGACTTGAGCAGCACTGTGAGCACACCCTGGGGCTCAGCAGGGTGCCAGCAGAAACCCCAGTATGGCAGCCTCCAGCTCTCACTGGGGAGTTTCTGAGAACCAGTGGTAATTAAATAAACGAAACCTTCCCTGGTTTACTTCCCCAGGTACACAATGGGAACAGTCACTAATACCAGTTTGACAGGGCTATTTGCATTAGTTCACAGACATTAGTGTAGTGAAACCATAGCAATCTAGAAATCTATTTCTCTTCAGTCTTTTTAAGCAACTATTAGAGATTAATTTAAATAACGAAGTCTATTTCTAGCTGTTAACATGTAGGAAACATGTCACACCTGTCCATTGCCCACATGACTGAGGTAAGACATTAATATTGTTTCCAACTTAGCCATAGACTCAGTGACTCAAATAATTTCATTTTCCACCTTTTCTTCCCTCCCCCATACAAAGGGGATAACACTATTTACAAGAACATGTTTGTGAGGATTTATTCATTAATATCTGCATGTAGTTTGGAAACTTGGAAGTATTACATAAAATGCAAAGTGCTACCTAATCCCACTTCATTCTTCAGTCTGCTGCCACAACTTCCAGTAGCAGTTTTGAAAAAAGCTCTCCATGCCTTAGTGCAACCCTGTTCTTAGTGAAATAAGACACACAGATTTTTTTCCCCACCCCACAGGGATTCTTTTATCTTCCATCCATAAATTTCCCTAGATTTGTTTTGCATAACTTCCCTCGCAGATGCATTTCCTGCTTTTGAGTCACTCTCCGTATTTCAGAAATGTTTTGAAACTGCAAATCCAAAGAGGAATTTTTAATTCGAATTTTTATTTTTTAAACTTAGAAAATCGGTTTCATGTTTTGCCAGTTTCCTAACTGTGTTGTATATTTGGCTTTAAAATATATGCTCTGATGAGTTAATTCTTGTTGATAGGGAAACATGTGTTGTTTTAAGCATAATATGAGACTGAATTAATTTGTTTTTTAGATGTCATTTCTTTGAGTAGCAACAGTTAAAGAAGTAAAATCTGTTCTACAAATCTACAAATGTTGCATAAGTTAGATGCTTTATTTTGTTTTTCCTATTGTGAGGGCTATGTTGCTCCACTAATACAGGTGATTTCAATATATGGGGTTTTTTTTTGTTAGTTAGCCATAGTAAGCCAATTAGAAAAATAGATTGCCAGACAACACAAGAGTAAGAAGCCAGCAAAAAAACTTAGGTGTTGGTGATATTAATTTTCATGTCTTTTCAAAATCTTTCCTACGGATTTGTATCTACAGCACGCAATTTTGCTCCATCAATGTGTTTTTTATTTGAATGTGTGGAATTACACCCACTCTTTCGGAGTAATCTTTAAAACTAAGCAGTATTAATTTCAGCTAACCTGAGGGGGACATGTGCTTATTAATGAGGGCCAAATGCTTGCACTAAGTAACAAGTTAGCAAGAAACTTCATCCTTTTCAAGAGTTCTGGGGTCCTGGTAAACATTTCCTACATATTCAGTTAGTAATATAATCTTCAATTAGGGAAAGGAAAATAGTGTGCACTGAGATGCAAATCTTTTAGCAGTGAAAAGGAACAATTTCATACATGCACCAACAACAAGCTCTTGGTTTGCTCTCTTTTAGAGCTTTACATTTTCAGTGAAGGGCTGAAATATTAGACACAGAGTTCTATTATATTATTTTCACTGTTTCACTACCCTGTAGCCTTGATCATCTCACTAGTAAAAGGAAAAGTTGTATTTCACATTTTCACGTAATTTTTCTTCCCCAAAATACTTCTCAGCCTGTATGCATTTTAGATCTGGAGTAAAATATTAAGGGCTTGATTTCAAATATGAAGTCAACCATCAGTGTGTTTGCTTTCCATGTAGTAAAATATGTGTTGATTCCTCAACAGAACTTTCAAAGGGTATGTTTCTGGCTCTTATGCATAATTTAATCCAGGAAGGAAGGAAAGAATAGAACAGAATAAAGTTTAAATATCTGCTGAGTATACTTGGTAAGGAAGGTCCCATATTATGTTAGCTTAGATGTAAATTTGTCCTAATTCATGAGGTCGGGATAAACATAATGAGATTTCTGCTCAACAGATTCAAGTTTGGAGGAGTTGCCTGAATAAGATAAGTTTTGCAAGGGGCAACCATAGAGAACTATGACCTGAGGGTGTGCAGAGGCTAAGGGAAAGTTTTTTCAAGGGTTGATCTGTATGAATATTTATCCATTTTATAATCAGACAGTTGTGGCATTTATACTCAAAGACTTGGTCCCGCAGGACAAACACAGACCCCACTTCTTAATATACATCAAGAAACTGTAGTAAAAACTGTGGTAAAGTGTTTAAACTCTCAAGTTAAGTTCTTAGTTTTTAAAATTTATCTTTATATCCTCAAGAGGCAGTGTCTACAGCTATCTCTTTTCACATTTTTGTATAGGTCTTTGAGCTTCATAAGGGTCTTTGAAAAATGAAAATTAGAATCATTAGTAATTGTCTTTATATACTGGGTAGTTGAAATGCTTTTAAAGTAAAGATGCAGTTGTTTAAAGTGAAATGAGAAGGGTTTTGAGAATTTAGACTTAATTTCATTTAGTTCTGAATTGGAGTTTTATTTGGCTAAAGCAGTGACATGAATGAAATTTTATTTCAGTGCTTCAGCTGAACTAGAAAGGTTTCCAGGAGAGTTAGTGACTCACAGGATGCCTCTACAATAAATAATTTGGTTTAACACCCAAGATAAAGCTTTAAAAATTAATTTCCGTCTGGTCATGATATATCCTGGAAGTAGGCTGCAGAGTGTGCAAGTGGGAAGCAAGTTATCTATTAGAGGATTAATGAATCATATGGTAATAATGCATAACAGTACTTAAGTAGTAATAAAATTTGCAAACACCTCACATATTTTTAGTTTCTATCATAACACTTATAGAGAGTAAATGTGGGTTGACTACCACTTCCACCTTACAGGATGGAAGAGCAAGAGAGAAAGACTCTGGTAGTTTGTCAGGCAGTAAGATTGCAGTTAAAACTTAGGGTTCTCCCACGTTCTAACCATAACTGCTTGCACTGGAACACAAAGAGCTAAAATTCTTTTAACAGCTAGCCAATTTCTGGGGGTTTTCAGAGAAAACAAGACAGCAATTTTGATTCAGTATACACCTGTTTGTTACTGCCTTGTTAGCCTGATCTAACAAGGTGCAGCATACTTGTATCTTAACAAGATATGACCTTTGATATTAAAAGCATCTGGAGTCCTCTTCCTATTCTTAAATGGTAAGCTCATCAGATGCAGTCCTTTGAATTTTGAATTATTTCATCATGGCAACCCCAGGAACAGTTAAGGGGGTATGTTCTAACCATTCGCACTGAGGAAAAACTTTTCTTTCATGTAGCATATTTTCAGAAATCACGTGGGACCATAAAATTTAAGGAAGTTGATATTTTTTAATCTCTAAACTGTTACATAGTGTTTAATAGAAGCAATCAATAGAGATTAACAAACTTTGAGTGAGTTTGGTATACAAGTAAAGAAAATAAAAAGTTTGATAAAATAACTGATTTCCAAGAAACTATGCAAGATTTATTACTGGAAAGAGCTTACAATGAAAAGTAACAGTTTCAGTGAAAATAGCATAGTTGGACTAAACAATTACTTCCTTATTTCTAGTGAATAGCTAAATTAATGGATAGTTAAATCAATCTAACAAATAAAACACACAGTTTCTTATTCTTTCCCAGTCACTCCATTTTGAAAATGAATAAGGAAGAAAGAGATTCAAAAGTTGTTGTAGGGATGTTTCAAATTAATGCCTGCAGATTCAGGTCAGTCACTCCATACTGGTATGGCAGTGCCTTTGTCATAAGCTGACTGGCTTTGTGATTTAAACAAACTATGTGTGGTATATGGAGATTGGTTAAAATATAGAGACGAGTAGGCTGCATATAGAGCCAGGCTGAAATAATTGCTGATCTTTAGTGAAAGAATTTGTTTAAACTGGTTTTTGAAAAACAGTTTATGTTGGTTTTTTTTTTTTTTTTAAGGTTTAAAAAGACCCCACAAATATTTGATAGAGCAATAAGCCTGAGCAGTGCTCCTTTAAACACATGCATTTTCATGGCTGGCCTTGGATTTTATTCCCGTTTCAGAACTCCAGAAAGCCCCTGTACACATCATCTGTGCTTCAACAAAATGATTGTATGTAAAGCAAGAGGAGTACCCTCTTGGACCAGCAGAGAGAACTACATTCTCTACTGTGGCTCAGATTTTTGGGATAGGTTGTGTCCTGTGCAATTAACACTGGTTTTGGGGGGGAGTAAATTTCCTGAGGTTTGCCTTGCATGTACAAAGTTGATACTTATTTCATCCTGTCTTTGCCTGGAACACAGGAAGTGAACCCTGTGATCGACACAACCCAAATCTCTGTCCTGAGCTCCGTTATGGAGCACAGGAATTTTGGAGGAATAGCTTTACTATCTGTATTGTAAAGCACTTACATAGATAAAACAACCACACATATGCAAATAATAATAATAATAATAATACATCTGCAGTAACATACATCACTATCTTGAAAGTGACTGGGCAGAAGTCATTTGCCACTGTGCAACCTTCCATATATTTTGAATCCTTCTGCTCCCACCTACTGACATATTTTATGGGTGCCAGAAGGCAAAGACATCTTCCCCTTCTTGGGGTAAATCATTAGTGATATTTTTTCTACTGCAAAGCCCATGTTCTACCCTTTTGTTTTTCTGAGATGTTCACACAACTACACTGCATTGCTGCAGGCACCACTGCAATGCTTGCATGTCCAAAGTGCCTTGGCCTTGGAGGAAACACAGAAGCCTGGGGGAGAAGAACAGTAAGACTTTCTATGCTGTTTGAGATTTCTTAGAGCAGAGAAGTGTCAGTGGGACACACATGCAGAAAAGATTTCACATGCAAACACAGCAACAGGAAAAGCATCCCAGAGATGTTGGTCTTCTGCCCTAAGTAATTCAGCATGTGTATCATCATGCATAGTGTGCTCTACTGCCTGGACCTCTGATTCAGCATTTCCAGGCAAATACTGATTTTGGGGTTTCCACTCGACTAAAACCTGCATAGCAGATTAGCTTTAAAACTTCAGGTCATATAATCCAATTATAATGTGCTTGGATGACGAGCAGATGATTCAGGAGAACCCATACTTTTCCCTCAGCAACCACTGCAAGCAGATGTACCCATGACACCTCAGGCATAACCTGAAGCTGCTCTTGCAGCAGAGTTATTTCTTACAAACATGAGAATTGCTCAAGAAAAACTGGACAAAATGGACTTTTGCTACAAATAGGCACACATCCTTCTGGCTCAGCCTTCCTACTCACATTCATTGTGTGGATGTGCTCAGCGCCAGTCCCTGACAAAGCCCTCACTTTAATGCCTGCAGGACACCCCTGCGCAAGTGGGCAGATTTGTGGTGATCCAGTACATCTCAAAGGAAGAGTCTGGAGAACCTGAAGGCCAGCAGAGATAAGAGCAGTGATATTCACTCTTCACACACCTCCCATCCTTGGGCTCTAAGGCTCTGAGAAGGAATTACGTGAGGCAGGCAGGTCCCTGAAGCCTGGGCCATGTGGTGCCATCACAGGCTGTGTGCGGTACACACGCACTTCAGCTGCTGCCTGGGAGGGAGCCCTGGAAGAGCCTTGCTGAAATATCCCTAACAGCCACGTTGGCCTGTGGGAAATGGATCAAGCTGATGCCATATGTGGGAGGAGGAACATGGGGATATAATGAATTTGATTATACAGCTGCTTGAAGGGCAGATGCCAAAGGGCCCTCGAAGGGCCTGTGCCTCAGCAAGGACCACTTCATCTCCACTAAAGCATCCTTGCAGAGCAAACTGAGTGGAAAGAATTTCATCTAACAGAGCAGCTTTCAAAAACCCTGAGATAAATAGGCATGATAGAAAAAAACTCCCTGAACAGTTTATTTTGCTGATATTTCTCTGAGGATACCTTTGCTCATTTTTATCTCCATGGAAAAAATATCTTTGTATATTGGGTGAGGCATGTATAAAAACGTATGTATTATTTATATATAAGCCTTCTTTATGGAAACCTCTGGTTTATGCAGCTTTTTTGTTTCCCTGGCTTTTTCCTTAACTTGATTTTTTATTTTTTTCTTAGAAGAAAAAGCAATACTGTGTTTATTCAGTTTTAATCTGGATGGGATTTGTATGTTACAATTTGCTATGTTAGAGAAACCAGGTAATTTAGTAATTGAGAGTTTAAATAAATAAACAAAAGCATATTTCCTCTACTAAAATGAAAATGAACATTATCAGTAGAACCAAACCTTTCTGGTGTTAGTCTGTCTCTGAAGGAAGTCCACAATAGTTTTTACTATTCAACTGATTTATTCACCTGTGATAATGAACAAACATAATATTTACACTTTTGACCTCAGTGGACATTCTGTCTCATTCTATAAATTTAAATTGTTTCATTATATAAATTCTAAATGTATTGCCTCCTCTTGCACATTAACATGTTATTTAGTAAAATAGCTGGTTGCTTATGATTCCTAGAGGAGGGAAGATTACTGGTATTATTCAGTTTTGGACAATTGCCAGCTTATTAGTTTCCCCTAATTTAAACTTCTTCTACATTCATAGTTTAATCTATGTTTTTGCTTCACATGTGTTTGTCCTCTCTATTCTTTCACATGCATCCCCTTCAAGATCATTTGAATAACTGTTTCAATATAAGCTTTTTATAAAGTTGTGTAGTTTAACCTACGTTTTCACCTAAAATGCTTTAAGTTATGGTGTTCTTCACCTTTCTTCCAGGTCAAGAATACTATAAATAAAGCTATTTTAAAGTGCTTAGTTTAGATCACAATCAGTGTCACACTCAACACATGAATACCTAGGATAAGGACATATAAAATCCTTTTTGTCTTTTTACATTCACTTACCACTTAAAGCAACAACAATTAATAATATTTTCCTGATCTTGGCATTAAGTTTTTCTGTTAGGGAAGTGCCACTACAGTAACAAGTTAAGTGCCAGCATTGCTGAAGGCTTTGTATAGGAGACCTGAATGTGCAGATTTGATGGCCACCTCTGTTTTCAGCTGGGTCTCCCCACAGTGTACTCCCAACACAGCTAAATGTATGATATTGCAGGAAGCCTGGCTTCCCAGTTTTTTGAATGCAGATGGGACTGCAAGTCTTTGTTTTCCTCTCCTCTGGAAATTTCACCTGAGTTCTTAACACTGTATATTCAATCAGACATCAGATATCCAGGTCTTTTTTCACTTGCTTGAGTGAGAAATGGCAATATGTTAATTCTGTATGTTCATTATTATGTATTATATATGTGAAATGAGGGATCAGGGGCTTTTGTTCCCATACCAGTAATTTAGACATAAAATCCAAATTTCTCTTCTTGCTGCATTTAGTCGAAACAGACTTCAATATTAATAAACACCTATGTCTACTGTGAAATTTGTGAGGGGTTTTTTTCCCTATATTTGGAAATAAGTTTGAGTCTAGTAAAAATGATAAATTACTGTCATAAGCTACTAGAAAGAAATGTTGCTGTATGTGCATCCAGATACTCACTACACTCCTCTATGTTTTCATTGGTGCTTACATATTCAAATCCCAAAAGAGTACTTGGTAATAGCACTTGTGTCTTCAGAGGGTGTGCAAGGCTGCAGAAACCATAAACTGAATGAGAAGTGGCTGAAGAAATATGACTGAATTTAGTATTTTAAATTTTTTTTTAATTTTTTTTCTTTTTTTTTTTTTGCCCATAGGCCAAAGACATCTGTAAATTAGAGAAAGACAGAAACACCTAACATGACAACATGGTCAATTGTAAAGCTCAGATTTTGTGACAGGATCTTCAAAAACAATCTACAGAACAAACACAATTGGTAAGAGAGAAAATGAGTTTACCAAGCTTGTGCATCACTATAAACAATGTTTGGTTTTAAGCTTTTTAGCTGTAAATAAACAGACATGATCTTGCAACCTCTGTCATCTTCATCACAACATTATAAATAACTGCTGGACCACAACCTTCCCGAGCAGAAGACTTTTTGTTTAGGATTTGCGAGCTGTCAGTCTTATTAACAATCACAGATGTGTGCTGGTTTTTTCTTCAGGCCCAACAACACATCACTGTCCTAACAAAGATGCAGCAACATTCAGTTTGTAAGTGGCCAAGTGGCTGTTTAAAAAGTAAACATTTAATGAAACACTGAGGTAGGAAACATCCATCCAACAGAGGCAAAAAGCTTAAGTTGCTTTAAGCTGATGCAGGTTGGGGATGCAATGGTTTGAGCAGGGATGATGGAGTGCAGGACTGGTACCAAAGAACAGGCCAAATAGTCGTGTCCCAGAGTTTTGTCTTCAGTGTTTGAGAGGAACATGTTTTAAATCACATGTGACTGTGGTTTTACCTCAAGCAACCTTCCTAGGGATAGGTCAGGACAACATCAACCTCAGCTTGTTGTGAGTGGTTCGGTTGACTAGAGGAAAAAAAGCAGAGTATTTGTAGGGTGCCTCAGTCATACAGTAATTGAAAGCTTTGCATCTTGATAAAACACAAACTGCATTTCCTAGGTCTCTAATTCCATCTCTTTAAAATGTAAATTTACAGTAATTTTTCTTAATACAGGTCTATAATGCTGACTGTAATGATGGCTTCATGTTTCAGTGAATGCCAGCTTTGTTTTGTTCCATATTCAGTCTCTCTGGATGATGTTTTATTATGCACATTGACAGAAGTCAATGTCTGTTTGTTATTTCAATTTTATATGTTACCAAGCTTGAACACAGAGAAATTAAGTTATTAGCTCTTTTATGATGCAGTTTGGAAAAAGAGTGGAAAATAAAATGGGCCAGAAAACTCACAACAAAAATATATAACGACAAGCAATAGGAGACTGACTGTAGCTCAAAGAACGAACATTTGCAAAACAATAGAAATGGGAGGAAGCTTTACATAGGCATTGAATTTAGAAAAAAAACCCGAGCATTTACAGAAGGAATTAAATGTTCTGAAGAACTTCTGGGACAAAATAAAGAGGAACGCTGAGTGCAAAGCCTTGTCAGACACAGAGATGTATTCCAAAGATTCAGATGTAAACTCAGTGCTTGGGGAAAGACCTCATCAAGACGTTCAGTCATAACAGTCAGGGGTGAGCCAGGCAGAAGTAGCCTGTGGAAGGACCCCACTGGGAAATGCAGTAGAAGAAAGTGTACCGCAGAGCTACTGATTACACAGTAGTCTCTCTTTGACAAAAACCTGGAAGCCATTAATTGGGACATACAAATCTGCAAGTGGCTCTTTGAGAGCTGAAATTGCCAGGTGCTGAGCCATGGAGAATGAGGTTGCTCCCCCATCTGCAAGGTAAAGAGGCTACACATGGCTTCAGCATCCCCAAATTGTCACAGTTAGTCAACTCAATATTGCCAGATAGCAGATAGGATCACTCCAGGCAGCATTGAAATGGGTTTTTTTCCTGTTTGAGAGAAGGTTACTCACGAACTTGTAGGGCATTGCACAATTTGTTGTGCAATTAAGATGGCTGCAAACACAGTCACTTTTAAAACAAACTAACTACAGTTGTCCCTTTATAGCCTCCATATGCAAGGAATAAAATCTTTCCTCTTAATTAACCCAGTTACTTTGTGTTTTTCAACTGCAGAGGAAAACACTTGCTAAATTGGCTTAGAATATGTTGCATTTTATTGGACTTTTAAAACATTAATAACTTTTCTTATGAAAACTGATAATCACTTCTGCAACATCATCTGAAATGAATGAGGAGACAATGGTAATGGTATTAATTATTTTCTCTCCAAAGCACACTGAATTTTTTCCAAACAGAAAAGTTGCTGCCCAGATTACTGGCAAGCTACAGATGGGTAAATGAGAAGCCCAACCTCTACAAAAGTGGCAAGATACAGTATTTGCTGAGTTTACTTGCCAGGGCATCCACATTCTGTTTCCATCAGATTATACCATAATTACAGTTAGTTTTATGAAGGAGGCATACTCAGTCCTAGTCAGAAAACTTGCCTGTTTTTATGTACCACATAAAAAGAACAGTTATAAGTAATAGACTGGTATGTACTATTTTGTGTAGGCTTTGCAGAGATTTAACTGTTTACTGAATGGCAGTGAAGGCTTCTCGATTACCTAAGGTCCCTACCATGTAGACCAACTCTTAAAATGTTGGGCAATAAAAGGAAGAAAAGTGCTATTATGTTGTTGCTAAAAGTCTTATTAGTGATATTCATTAATAGAGAAGGAATAACCTATAATTTACACATTTTAAAATGCAGCTGTGAAGCCTGAGTTTATTTTTCATTCTGTCTGGTGCTTTATAAGGAAGAGAATGAAGTGGATTTGCAAATGCACCAATAGTTCAACACATGGTAAAGAAGAAAAGCCAGCTCTACAGAATATGTAGATCTCTCAGGTCTCAGCTGAGTTTTAGCAGACACTGGGATTTGCAGTTATAATCCACCTGCTATACTTCTGGTTAATGAACTGTTGCAGGAGATACAAGAATATCAACTATCAGATACTGATGGCTTTCAAACACTACAGTTACTTTCATAAAATCCATCCTGTAATATACTCTTGATTCAGGGAAGTCTCTAAAGTATGAAAGATGTGGATATTACTTATGGATCAATGGAAATGCATTTAGAAATTAAAATTCTGCAATGTGACAGAGATAAGTTACAAAACCTCCACAGATTTATGAGAAAGAAATAAACAAAGAAAAAAATAGCATTGCTCCAAAGATTTACAAGTATCATATATTCAGTAAAGTATGTTGTAAAATGAAATGATCCAACATCAACAAAACCCAATGAAGCTCTGTTACTTTCACACAAATCTTTTTTCTCATATGCCTTGTAGTTTGATTTTGGTACACATT
Organism: Erpornis zantholeuca; assembly: GCA_013400515.1. Classification (NCBI taxonomy): domain Eukaryota; kingdom Metazoa; phylum Chordata; class Aves; order Passeriformes; family Timaliidae; genus Erpornis; species Erpornis zantholeuca. Next base: position 4,155 of record VZTN01004336.1, on the reverse strand, counting down.
TTAATTTCAGTTTTCTGTTGAACCAGTAATTCAGGAAATATTTCAAAGAGCTTTTCACTTGTCCTCTCAAGAGCAGAATGAGCAACAGGAGCATTTTCATGACCCATCACTTTTTTTCTTAATAAGCACCTGCAACAGTTGCTATGTTTTTCCTGGCGATAAATGAAAACTGTCTGGAAAGACAGAGCACAGGCAGGAAGCATTTTATGTAATACATGAATGCTTTTTCTATTCTGATGCCCTCTATAGCAACATGTGGATTAAACCACATATAAAGCATGCAGTGAAAATCGATATATGCATGGAGGTAGAAGAATGTCACAGAACTGTGGTAGCTGGAGTGAGAGATGGGTCACAATATAATAACCCTTTCAAAGACAAAAAAGTTTTACTGTGTGGGTGCAGGACTCAGTGTATGACTTTTGAGAACAGGCAGCCACCCTTACTCTGCTAGGGCCTGTGTTAGTAGGAATTTTGAGATATTTTGTCTTGCCAAGCACCTTTCTCAAACCCAGTGTTCTCAGGATCATATCTAATATTTATTGCTGAGAAGAGGCCATAGACCAAGACAGTTGCACTTGTTCTGCAGGAAGAAGGCAGTAACATCTTCCTTTGGCTTTCCATTCTTGAAGTTAAGAGAAAAGAAAAAGGATAAGGCTACCATGACCTTTACAGACATTCTTCCCTTCAGTTTTGTGGGTGGCTAACTTACACCATAATAATGCATCTGCTGTGCCCATCCTGGGAGCCAGTGACAAGAAGATGTGCTGCCCACTTCATTTTCAAGTTGTAAAAATCCGGTGCTGTGTCAGTCATCCCACATCTTCCAGTGTCTGCAGGTTCCAAATAATTGGCAAATCAGAAAATTACCAGAATGGGCTATGTTTGGATCAATTCATGCTTTAACTTGTGGTACAAGCCAAACCACACTCCAGATCACTGAGTGGCCCTGCAGTTGTGATGAGTTATTTTTCCAGCCATTTTTTTATCCTCAATGGCAACCGTCCCTTTTTTCTCTCTAATCCCTCTCCCCAGGAAAACAGATATCCCATTGACACATTTTAAATGTTGTAAAACTGGCAGGTTACTAAAAAATTAAATTAAATGCTGATATTATCCACAAGAGTTTTGCTTAGCAATAATCAGTTAATTATTTAATTTATCCTCTAACTATATGGAAAGCGACCCAAATCCAAACCTGAATTTTTACATTTACTATGCATTTTCTATCCTGGACCATATATCTGTTACTTTTCTCCACATATGGCTTCAAGCTTTATTTTGGTTTGGTTTTTTTATGTTTTGTTAAATATTAATAATAGAGTTTTGTCCATTTGTACATAAAATACTAGTTTTATTGAATAACTTAGCACTGACCAACAGCAGTAATTATATTACAATAACTAATAATTGGTAAATTGTGTTTTATATTTCCTCCATCTGGGTAGTGATATTACAATATGTTTGTAACCAATCCAAAGATCCTGTTAAAGCCTTTAAAAATCAAAAGTACAATTTGATAAATCCTGTTGTTGCGTATGTTTCACTACGGAATATTGATTCTAAGTACATATTTTCTATTTTGACAAAGGCAATGCAGAGCAGAGATTTGCACATAACTGATATTTTGCATATGATTTCTTTGATAAAACAACAAAAAAATGTAATTAATAAAATAATAGCAGTTCATTCTTAGTGATGCTCACACAATATTGCTAGCNGCTGTAATCTGCCACTTAATTTTTAACGATGGGCATATTTAGACCTTGACTTTCCAATCCCTTAGCATTTGTAAGACAAAAAGAGATTGCTGTATATTTATCAAATGAGACAAGATATTAATAGTCTGGTGATATTTAAGAGCTTATCTGCAAAAAAAAAAGCCCCAGACTTCATAGTTCACTAGAGTGCCAATTGCAAAATAAAAGTTTTCTATTCCAGCACAACACTCACATCTTCTTTAATCCTCAGATTAGTGTCTTCATCATATAGCAAGTTTTTTATTAAAATCTGTTCTCAGTTGTTTGGGGATTTTTTTTTGCTTTCCCCTCTCCCCTTCCCTCCCTCCTAATTTAATTTTAGGCAACTGCTATCCAAGGCTTCTGATGTGATGCTATTTTTCTGACAGGTAGAAGTCCAAAGAGAATTTTGGCAGACCTCATATAAAAGCAAATTATCGATATTGTGTTGTTCAACTGAGTCTTCTTTCAGGGCTTTTATTGTGTGGATCTCTTTCATCACATAGGAACAGTAAAACAGATGTTTCTGAGAAGTTTGCGTGGCCAAACCCACTCCAGATGTCAGAAGAAATCCTAAGTGTCACAAGTGGAGGTCTGGAGGATAGAACATCCACAGGTTCTTTCTGTAATGACAATGAACTGATCACAGGAAGAAGTGAAGAAAACTCTTCAAAATGCTAAAATCAAACTCAGAAAAGTCAAACCTGATATGAAAAGGGAAAGTTTATGGTAATACTTAAATTTTTCAAAGAACATACCAATGGAAAAAACCCTTCTGCTCCTAGAAATTCAATCATTTGACTATCTCAAATGTAAGGAGTTGTATATAGTACATAATGTTTACCAAAAAGTTGGATTAATAGCTGTGTTGAAGCATAAACTAACTGCTGAAGGCTGCTGTGCCTGCTGTCAGTCAGTCATGAGGTATAAGGAAACAGAACATCCAGAAGCAGCTGCACTGAAATTTTGAAATATTGAAATATTGAATTGAATGTTTGAATCTGAAATGCTGTACCATACTCTAGAACATGTATTGTGATTTGCATATGGTTATTGAGAGATAGATATCAAAATCTAATAACAATATTTTGATTTCTACCTACACCAATAAGACTGTAGCTATGGGGTAAATAAACGAAGAGTAAAAAATAAATTTTTGCAGAAATTGATATCATTTTGCAGCAAGTAATACATATTTCCTCTACTAGAGTCCTTAATTAAAGAATGGAAAGGGAAAGAGGTTCCATAAATTAATTAGAGAATACAGTGAAACCTTCAGGTGGCTGTTGACCCATAGCTACAGTGCATTATGTTTATTGCACCTTGCAGATTTACTTGGTGGTTTGAACTTTCAGAATAGATGAATTTGGGCACAAAAGTCATTAAAAAATTGACCATCTAGAAATCCACCATCATTTCAGCTGTGTGCAATATATGACACACAGCAACCTGCTGTTTGCAGCAGGTTTTCAAAGTCTGCAGAACATTTCCTCCAGAACTGCTGACAGTTCTTCATAAAGAAATAAGTGCTAGCAGAATAAAAGAAATTGTGATGAGAGCTGTAAGTGACACTAAAAAGAGATAGGTTTCTTTTGACATTTAGAGTTGCCTGGCACTGCAATATAAGACAAAATGTTCTGCATGGCACAATAGAATTTCAGGATTTCATAAATCTATGGATGTTTACTTTGGGAAGTTTAGGAGGGGGAAGATGCTGGGAAACAAGAACATGTATGAAGTAATTTCTGAAACTATTAAAAACTCTTTCTTTATTCCTTCATTTATGATGGTCTATATGTTGCCTTCAGGCTTTGGTAGGAAATATATGAAAAATCTATGGATTCTGAAATCCATGATTCTAGTAGCTCTGGGTTTGTCTTGGTGTAATGTGAGAGCAGAATTCTGTCCTCTGCCTTCAGGCATATGACTGTATCTTCATTTGTTTGGTTACCATCCCCATAATACTCCATGAAAGCTGTATGGAGTGCCTTGAAGCTTTGGGAACTGGTTAACAATACCATACAAGGCAAAAAAAAAGATATATAAATATGAGCATGAGAGAATTGTTTCCTTTCCTTTATGTTTCTATTGTGTTTCAGAGAGGAAAGAAATTTCCTTACACCAGGAGGGAAATTACTTTGTGACTAAAATGGTATTAGACTGTCTCCTGTGAATTTTCTGAAAGCATAGAAGAGAAACAGCAAGAAAGAGCAAACAAATACTGCTCTGTGAATAGGTTTGAAAATAAACCTTATTTTACAGCATGTATTTCAGAAGTTCTGGAGCCAGAAAGAATTGTTAGATATCATGCCTAACAACAGGCCTTGGATCTTTCTTTAATCAAATCCTGTTTAATTAAAACTTAATAACAGTGGCAACCCAGTCTTGACTTAGACTATTAACAATTCTGTAGAAC
>VZTN01004335.1:3231-21605 GCA_013400515.1 Erpornis zantholeuca | reverse complement strand
TGCCCACTGGGAGCAGTGAGCTCCCTGCTTTTCAAAGAACAACCATCCCTCTCAGCTTCCTGACAAAAAGTCGGGTTCTCAACAGGAACTTGCCTTATTACACAAATACTCTATAACCACCTTCTGTAATATTTATCCCCTGCTAACACAGGCTCTGCAACACCACAAGAAAACTGCAGCATCTTTCAATGAATAATAAAGACGTTACTTCAGTGGGTGGCATGCTGGCACAGCTCTGGCAACTCACTGGACTGTTTGCATATGGATGAGCTTACATAAACCCAGTTCATCCTGTCTGTGAGCTCCCTCATGCCAACAGCTCTATTCTCACTCTCCCACCTCTGGAGCCTAGGGTCTTGTTTCAAGAAGCTGTGCTGATGCTTACAGCAGTGCAAATACCTCTCATGGCATTGTACTCAGTCCTGCATGGCTTTCTGTCAGAAAAATTGGAATGATACAAATGCAACTCTTCAGACAAGTTTCATAAAATGCACCCCAGGAATCATTCCTTACCTGGTTCATTTGTCAAGGCTAAATGATCTCAGCTTGAGCTCAAGTGATTCTACAGGTACATGTTAGCTGAAAATGCACTCATCAGGCTATATAAAACATTATAATGTTTTATAATGATTATTGCATACTAATGATTATTTCCTATACTACAAAGCAGATCAAAACTTGCACTGGTTTAATTAGCAAACCCAACACCTACATTTAGCCTCTTACATTCTCTAGAGCTGTTCAGCCACATTTCTTGCCATTAGTTTCAAAAATTCCACAATGGATTTTCATTCCACGTGGATTTTCTTGCATAAATTTGAGAAGAATGGCTGGTCTCTATATAAATCCCATATTGATATGCAAATAGGGGCATTTGTGTACTGACAAGTTAATATATTCTTTAGAATTATGCTGTATGAAACACTTCAAATAGCCTACCAGAAAACAAAAGTAGCACAAAGTAACTGAGATAGGCCATCATATTCTGTAAATGGAAAAGCAAACAGCAGAGTTTGTAAGAAATATTTATCTAAGCTCATGCATGAAGTGCAAGTATTGTCAATGAATAATAAATACACTTTAGAAATACCTTCCAGAACAATTCACCACTTTAGACTAAATGCTATTTTTAGCATTTAATAGAAATTCTTATTAGGAATCAATAATTTATTCTCAGCCATTCTCAGAACTGTCATAATACAATACCCTAAAATAAAGACCCAAAGGCAGCAAGGGATAAAAGCAGACAAACAGTTTTGCATCTTGGCATCATGAGTTATGATGTAGGGTAAGTAGTAAATAGCAAATAAATTTTGAAGGATGTGAAGGTATTCAAATGCAGTACCTTCCTGAACACAGGGAAATGAAACAAGAAAATACTGATCCTAACGTTACAATCATGAACTCAGGTTAACAGTCTGGGTTAGAAAGTAAATGAATTCACTTTAATAAGTTCAGTAGTCTCAATTACTTCATTTTCTGTAGGTGGAATGAAATCTAGAAACAGTTTGGTGTGCTGTAAATTCTATAACAAGCCAAAGATTTTTCAACTAGCATGTGATGTTCTTGTCATTATTCAAAATGTGATTACTAGAAATATGAATCCAAGGATTCATATCTATTTAAATCCAAGGACGACTGGAANACTGAACAAAGTTTTAGAGATTTGCCTTAGTAAACATGTATGAAAATAACAAACTGATTACTAAAGGCAAATCTGTAAAATCTATCTTAGAAGTTAGGAATATTCTGTTGCCTTTAAAGTATTTCCTGGCTACAGGCTGTGAAAACCTCATTTTTCATCAGATATTTTTAATTGCATTGATGTGCTAATTCCTATTCAGCATACATTTTTTCAACCTAGTATTGAATTTGATTCTGCTTTAGAAGTAAATGCTGTTTAATACAGCCAAATAAATTGAATAAAATATTAATATACATGTGTACAAGTGGCTACATAGTTGTAAGGTTCAGATTAAACCGCAAGGAAAAAGCTGAATTTAAGCATGTGATTTCTAAAACTTTCAAGTAATCTGATAATTCTTTTCACATCATTTATTGTGGTTTGAAAAAAATATCTCTTAACCTCTGGGATTACAGTAGGATGATTACTAGAGCATTATAGAATGAGGGCATCATTGGTTTGTCACTTTTTTAGGCACTCCAGCAAGCATTCTGGAATTAAGTTTGTGAAATCCAGCCAAACTGTCCTTGTGGAAAAGTTGTAGATTATTAGTACTCCCCTCATGCCGTTGTGGTTTGGTGGAGAAACAGACCTCAGTTTTCCTGGAAATAACTTTGAAAATCATTTAATGAAATGTTTTTAAATCCACTTAACAGTAAGGGACCCATTTATTGCCAACAGAACCCAGGAGGTAATGTGAGCAATATTATTTTTAAGCAACTTTCACAACCAATTTATTTGAGATCTAACATAATTTGTTTTTATCAGTGTGATTTTGTAAGGTTTGGCCAGAGGTAGGTATATCCAATTTTTTAAAGTGAGAATAACTTTTATTCCCTTAATTTTGATTTTCTGTAGAGTAACATATACAGGTTTTTTTAAGTACTCTCCCCAAACATGCTTAAATATTGTGCTACTGAACTCTCCATTTTACTATTATTTGTCAGTATTTCTGAGCTTCATGGCCTTGGAAGTAACTGAAAATCTGATATTCTGAATTTTGCATTCTGTATATTCATAGCATTCTGCACTCTGTCTCAGAACAAATATTAGAGGTGTATATAAGCAGAATATAGGTCTATATCATGACATATTTACATATTACTGTAGATATCTTCTTTAAAACTCAATATCTCTTAATTCTTCTAAAAGGAAATTATGTAATGCGAGAATATTTTTAAAATACTGAAATAAGGCTTTAATAACAGTGGTAAGTACACCATTAAAATTTTCATAGATTTCAGTAGCATTCAAATTGTGCATAAATTGTTCATGTCTGTGGTCACAAATACTTCTTTTTAAACCATTTGACAGTAGAATGTATGGATCAGATATTAGTTTAAGGAAAAAATAAAAGAAGAGATGTCAGAGATTCAGTATGCATAACTCCTCTTTCTGAGAATCAGTACATGTAGAAAATAAAAAAAAATTATTTGTATTCTGTGGGGGGGGAAGTTTGGTTGCTCAGAAATAACAGTACAGCAGACGAGATTGCTGAGGTTTTTAGTCTTTATTTTTTTAAAGAGGAGAGAATATCAGTATTGAAACAGGGCCTTAATTTCCTCTGCTGTTTCAATTAAACAATTACATCTGATGTGGGGAAATACCTCTGAAAAGTCTCAGCATATTAAGTCAGTCAGAATTACATGTCAATCCTCCAATTAAAAGAGGATTTGTAAAAGACTCCTTTGTTCAAGCAGTTCTGTTGCAGACCAGGTCTGACAGCCACAAGTAGACTACACCAAAATTGACAAGAATTAAGCTATACATTTACTCTCTGATGGACACCAATATTTATGACATTATAGATCCACTTTCCTAAGTTTCTTTGTTTGCTCTATTCCTTCTAGAAAACATATGCCAGAAATCATTTATCCAAGTCTGTGAATATAATGACTGAATTGCTTTGCAATAGTTTCAGAAAAAAAGCCTAACACTGAACAGCATGGACAGAGATAAAAGGTAAATGTTGATTGGCATTTATAGAGAGAGTGGAAATGTAAAAAGAAAATGTATCAGAGTTAAAGACTACTTTGGTAAATATGGTCCGATGACTTACATTTTTATTCTATTTTCTGTTTAGCCTGGGTCTTCCTTTGTAGTAGGCTGTTTCAAACAAAATTGGCATATGAAGAACATAGAGTTGAATGCTACTTTATGACACTACAGGGTAAAACTGCTAATATAATAGGAATACTTGAGCATAAGAAAATAAAATAAATGCCTGCAGCTTTTTGCATCCAACTCCCATTGCATTTATCATAAAACATAGCTAAAAGCTCTACAATTATGTTGTGGTTTGCCCAGTTTCTGTAAGGTTTGTTAGGGGATTTATTGAATCATTAAAACAGATACATTTTTATCTCTTGTTTAGGTTTTTACAATGTAGACATCAAAAAAAATTAACCCAATTATATGTGATAACATCTGTAGAATTTATTTCATCTGTAGGTAAGTTCAGTGTCACGCAATACGTTAGGACTATCATGTTCTCAGTAAATAAATAAAACTTATTGCTAAAAATACTTCCTCATATTTTATAGCTATATGCCTGCTGTTCTCCACTATTTTATAATCTAGATGATTGCCTACATTTAAGTTATAATTCAAATAATTTGAAATGAAGATATTAGTAATAGAAATAGGAAGATTGGTCCAAATAATGCAAGGACAGCACTTCATGTGTCAAAGCACCAGAAGAGGCAGTGCCTCAAAGAGTTAAAGGTATGGTCTGTACTGAAAGTCAAGGGCACTGCTGGCAGTAGTGAAGCACTAGGGAAAATGTTCCTGTCAAGAGGAAGAGTGTGCTCTGATAAAATAACAGACAATTTATCAGCAGAAGACCCTGCACTACAGCAACAACATTACGGCACATGCATGTGATATTCATCTTTTTGTATTCCAAAAGGATGACCTAAAATAACTGAGAAGAGGAAGCAAAAACAATGAGAGCCACTGAAGAAAACTTTGGATCAGAGGACCATACCATGACAAAGATTGATTCCTAAACTTCTATGAAAAACTAGTTTGCTTTTCCTAAACAAAAGGAACCCAAGAGATACAATAAGAATGGAATAGCCAGCCTTCCACAACACATGTAAGTGACAATGGACAGGCAACTTAGCCATGCACACATGCACACCTCGGTGCTTTTTGGTGTGACAGGCTCCATATGAGAACGCGACTGATTGAAAACTGTTTTACCTCAAAGAAGAATCCCTTTTGCCTTCCATAACATTGCATACTGCCTTTGGTTATGCAAATCCCCCCAGCTGTTCTGCCATTGCAAATTACAATTCCACATTTGTATTCCAGTTGTTAATAAGACACGAGGAAGGGTAGAACCAAACACAAATGTGTGTTTCTCTTTCCTAAAGTGCAGTCCTATAATTGTTGCTAAAGAGTTCAAAGACTTGCAGCTTAATAATTTCAGACTGCATATGCATTTCCTTTTGAGGAGGCAAATGGCAGCACTGGGAGCAGACACCAGCTGCTGGAGCTGCCTTGTCTCATCGGGCCCCTCCTCTACCAGCTACACAGTCAGGTTCCCTCTGTCTTCACTTTTCTTGCTATCTGTGATGCTACAGGTATTTTGGTCTTTTTGCACAGCAAATCAGCTTCAAAAGGAAGCTGAAAGGAAAGTTATTTTATTTTAGTCTGGTTGTTGTGGTTGGCTATTGAAAATTATATATTCATGTGTTCAAAACTATAAGCTTAAGAGGTGTCCCATTTTGTGAGAAGTTTCATGGCTCATTTTATCAAATTCCATTAATTAAGTCCATAAATGCTCTTAGTTTAACCAAATGGAGATTTAAAAAGGACAAGGTAAATGCTGCAAAACGGGGACTAAATCACAATAAAAAGAAATACTTTTAAGTCTATAATGTACCGCTGTGAAATCTGCCTTATGCCAACATGCCTACATATCCAATTAAAATTCTGCCTTAATTAAGTACTTATATTTATCTGTTTTCAGCTCTTGGAGGAGGGGGGATATTAACAGCTTTGGAGGAAAACCACTTTGCCAAAACTGCAGCCATATGCCAGCAAACATAAAAGGGCCAGCCTAAAAAGGCTTCATTTGTTAAAAGGAAGTTTGACTTATATATTATAGTTACATATTAGCTTTTATAGGCAGAACCACACCAGGAATGATGAAGGCTTCATGTCTGTGCAGTGCAGTGGAGCAGACAGAAGAAAGGAAACCAAGCATGTAGCTTCAGGCAGTCAAGGGGTTTGCCCAATTTCAATCATATTACAGCTGTACAGGGCACAACACAAACCCCTACGCTTCTCATTCAGCTTTTCTGGCTGTGGCCGCACCTGATTCCATCTTTTCCTAAGCTGCTGAGGTCACGTCTACTTTAATTTCCAAATCTTTGTACTCAAAGTCACTTCCTTCACAAATCTGAGAAGTAAGATTTCTTAAAGTTTTCCCTATACAGCAAAGGAAAAATCATCAACAATAGCCTTGTTCATATCAGCAGAGAAAGTAAATAAACAAAGAAAATAACTTTTGCATGATGACTGTCTACAACTTTCACCCTGAAATGGAAGATTTGAGAAAGAACACTACAAAATGTATTCTAATACAGTGCTCTGTGACCTACTGTCAGTTCCTGGCATTAAAGCTGGACTACATGACATTGAAACACAAATATACAATGGGCACATTGAGAAGCAATAAGCTCTTTTTTGTGCAAAAATTCGACATAAAGTGGAGTTGTAGGGTTTATTCTGAATACAGCACAATGCAGTGCAGTCCTGCTTTCGAATGATATACACCTAGTGCAGTCAACTCAGGTATAGCCTTCAGGGATCCAGGGTCCTTCTGGTTTCAAAGCAGCCCTAAAAGAGTCAACTCATGGGTCTCTCTGAAGCTTTAGACATGATACATACTGCTATAGTAAATATTCCTCAAGATTTGTTAGCTTCTTTGATAGTCTTTTTTTCATATGGTGTGATTCTGTTCCATACACCTCTTCCAGTAAAAATCAGAATTAGTCTTTGAAAAGCAATCGCTCAGGTTGTGTCAGTGAGCAAGGTTTGTAGCCTTGATATTAAGACATAGATGCTGCACATGGTGCTAGGAGCACCTCCAAGCACAGGAAAAGGCACCACTCTCACAAAAGGGCAACAAAAAAACCTGTAAAATACAAACTCACTAAATGCTGTAAGAATTTTGCTTTAGCTGTAAGAAAAAGGCTTCTTCAGTATATTGTGTTTCAAACTAAAATTTTAGATCAAGAAAATTAAGGTAATTCAGTACACTCTACCCTGTCTGTCTCTAGGTGGAGCAATAACACCCAAGGGTAAGTACATGCTCAGCTGACCAAAATTATCCTGACTTGTATACACACAGCAACTGTTTAGTGCATTTATGGATAGCACCCAAAATAGAAGTTATGATTAGTAGAATTATTAAGCTGTAAATCACCCTCCATGTGCTAGAACATATTTTACACAATTGGCTCCCTTAAAAGCCCTGCACGAACCTAAAATGATTGTTGACTATTTTGATATGGAATGACTTTCAACAAGTATTTTCTTAGTCATTATATTAATTGGTCTGATTTTAAACAATTCTAGCTTTAATCATGATGATGATGATATGATATCCATTACCCTTGTCACTTTGGGTTTTTTTGTAGTAGATTATATTTTGATTATTCCCTTCAAAGTGGTTTGCAAATACAAGTAAACTCTGAGTCACACACCTGCAAACAGCTACCAATCTCCAACTAACACAGAGTTACTGCTATGTACATCTTGAAAGACTTCTTATTGTTGAAAAAAAATTGTTTATAATTAGGCAAAGAAAATGTAAAATTGTAGTGTTTCTTCTTTTTACTCTACTTTATAGATAGGTTCCTTCTAAATCATGTTATCACAGCATACACAAAATCATTACAAAATAGATTCAAAGGGGCATAAAACAGTGACCTATTCCATTCTGACTCAAGCCAAGGCCAGTTACATCCCAACCATTATTCTTTCTCCTTCTGGCAAATATTCAAAAGCCTTGAAGATGCTGCTGAATGTAACCAAAGTTATAATCTTCCTAATAACCTATTTGGATGCTTCACTACATCACCTTTATAATTTTATCCTGTGGAAGAGGGGGAGATTAATTTTAGGTAGTTTTAGACAGCTGCATCTGAGGAGGTCCTCCAAGACACTCCCAGTGCCATTGTGCATCCTTCAGACATTTAGACATGATGAACAATAACAAAAAAAGTGCCTGCTTATCTAATTCAGCATTAGTGGCTCAGATATGCCCACAGTCCAGAACTCTGAATTTAGACATTATGAATAAGATTAATCTGTCTGACCTACCATTTACATCTTTCTCACCTACCATTATTTCCATCTAGCTCATGCTTTCTTAATTCATTTGCAAGGAAAACACATGCGACAATGTCAAAACCCTAAATTAAGTCCAAATACTGGACACCTACTATTTTTCCCTTACCTACAAAATTTCATATCCACACCTAGAAGGGAATTAGATGGCCTTAACAGGTTTGCTCTTGGCAAATCCATGATGTTTATTACTTATTTCTTTGTAATTTTATAGCTACTTAAAGTAGTATATCTGTTCATTGACTTGTCTATTAAGTGAAAATAATTCCTCATATTCTTCTTCCTTTCCTCTTTTAAAGGTAAGTTCTATGTCATTCTCATTTTGTCTCTTGGTATCTGATACATCCTTCAAGAAATCTCACAAAAACCCACAAATAGGCCTACATTTTGCAGATAATTAAGAAACCTAACCTCTATAGTCTGTTCTTACCTACAGTTGGGGTTCTAGCTCTAGGATTAACTGTGTTTGTCATATGTTCACTGACAACCTTGTCAGTAAGCTCATGGGATAAAAAAAATCACTGTTTGCTTTTCCTTCACTGTATCCTGCACCTTCTCCATGCACCTTTTCCTCTCCTCCCGTTGCTGTCTTATGTGCTGAATATTTCTTTTGTTTCTATCTATTGATGTACTAATGTAATTACATTATATTAAATTTTGCTAGCTGCATCTCACTGAGTGCTTTGGCACTTCTGGCATGTCTCTACATGCTTGTGTTATTCCTCCATGTTTAGTAAGGAGAGCAATTTTCCTCATTTCTCATAAAGTGAAAGAAGAGATGAAAATTTAGCTCAGCTGGTCTTTTGCACTTTCTTTTCTTTGCATTGGTGAAGGCTATACTACGGTCTTCAGTAGATTTCTGTTGAAAACCTCATCAATTTGTCTTTAACCTGTGCCCTAAATACTTTTTTAAATAAAATCTCTGAATTTATTGACATCTACATCCTTGAGGTATTTTTTGGTTTTCTTTAATGGGCAGAAGGTCAGTGTAATTTCTTACATGAAAACACCAACAAAAAAATCCCCATTACTATCATTACTATATCTTTGGAAAAGTATCAAGAAAAAATATGTTTTATTCTGCTTCCCTGGACACCAACAGATATTAAAAGCTCTATCTAGTCCTATTTTTGTGATCTCAAAGAAACTACTTTTGAAATACAAGACAAAATTTCCTCTCTTCTTGTCTTCTTCTATATGACTATACTACTATTGTGATATATATGATAAATTGCCTACAATGTCAATTTTGTTGTAATATCCAATTAATTCTTGTTTTTTCTCATTATTTCTTCAGTTAATTTTTCTCTTCCTCCTTCCTATTCTACCATTAGCATTCAAGCAGCTAAGATACCTTGCAAACTGACCCTTTACTTTCTCTAGTCACTTCTTTAATCTTGTTTTAAGTAATCCCAGAGATGAGACCTATGTTCAAGTTGCTTTATCTAAGATTATGCTTTTTGTTCTTGCCAAATGGTTCTCATTTTAAACTTCTCTCAGGAGAGAGAAGAGTTATATTTAGGGTGTATCTGACTGATGTTAGACTTGGATATGAGATTGGAAACAATATTATCTTGAATCTTCAACCTCTTTACTCACTGCCACAGAGCCTAGTAAGAGCTTTTGATTTGCTAGGATAATTAGCAGTGCCATTATTATTCTTTATCCTATGCTAATGACCAGTGCAACCCTTTGCAATATGGAAAAATTTGACTCTTGTGAAGAAACACACCAGCCATAATTTAAGTGCCAGGTGTTGGAGATGTTTCCACATCACCTTGAGTAGAAGATCAGTAGCCAGAAGCATCTTTTACATCCTCTTGGTAACATATTTTGTATTCCTCAGGCTAGTGTTTGCAGTTTTTGTCTGTTATCAGGATTTGTTCTTACTTGCTTCCCGGTCAGCAATCCTGCTTTTGATTTGCCAGAGGACATCAATGGCCATTTTCCTCTCTGTGGTTTTAAGCTTGCTCCTCCAGTACCTGTACTGCTACCAAACCGAAAATTCCGGTTTAATATTTTGGTTCCTGAATGCATGCTGTGAATGAAGTCCTCATGAGCATACTCAGTTTTGAATCTCTCCTTTTACTGCTCTGCTAATTGCTTCTTAAGAGATTTCCCAGGAGATCTAAAAGAATTATTTCCAGATAACACCGGGAGGAAGATATAGACCAAAGTTCTGGCAAGTCCATTCAAGAATTTAATCACAAGATGTCATCATTGTCTAGTTTTAAATATAGCTCTTTAATTATGACTATATGACATATTTCCTCTCATATATTTTTCACTGAGAATGAGATACTATGTAGTACAAAAAGCTCTTTATGTTCACAAGTGATAGAGTATTGAGTTTGAATTTTACATAGTTTTGTTTTTACTAGCAGTTCATAAAAACACTGAACTATAATATGATGTACAGGACTAAACAAACACTAAAATGAAGGCTTCCATAGGAAGCTACATTTGCTCTTCAGTATTATCAGAAATTTTCCTACTTGCTAAAAATTTATTAGAGAAGTGAAGTTTAGTGAATACAGTGCCCAATAATCTAGATGCTTTCAGTTCAGCAGCAGAAGTTTCTTTGACTTACACACTCTGAACATTAAAAACATTATTTTTAAGCTTTACTGGATAATCTTTTTCCACATATAGTCAAGTAAAAACTAAAAACCCTCATATTTATACAAAAACTGATCAAGTATTTCAGAATTATATTATCTGGTACCATACTACTTAATTTTTATTCCTAAGCATAGGCCAGTTCTTTACCTTTGGCTGTGTTATGTTTAAGGAGAAGCCTTCTAGCAGTGAGAAATAAGAACTCCTTATTTCCTCCTAGGTAATCTATTACTTGGGTAACATATGGAAAATAAAAAAATAATATACTTGAAGTATAATATGTTTGATGCATGTAATGTATTTGATTCGATAATAGTTCCCTTTGTGTTGCTGGCTAAACTGTGTTTGACTGAACCTGGAAATGGCCAAAAGGAATGAAAAACGGAAGGCATACATGTGAAGCTGCATATATTCAGGTCTGTAGCATAAAGACATTTATTGCAATCTGTATGTAAAGCAAAACTGGTAAAATTTAGGAAATATAGCTGTATATTGATTGATCATAGCTTGGTTTCTTAATTAAGAGCAAAATCAACTTATCATCCTAAACGAGCAAAAGACCATTAAGTAGTTAACAGGAAAGAAAAAAAATGTTGGTGTTCAGAAAGCTGCACACTGAATAGAAAGCAAGTTGGGACTTAATGTCCACTCTGGGAAAAGAAGCAAACAAGAGTACATCTTCTGCCAGGTGCAAGAGCTGAAACCCCAAATGCCACACTTGAATGTCAGGAAAAATAATGTATGCAATAGAAGCCACAAAACGGCTGATGACAAGAGTTGTGAGGTATTTTTTGATCTAAAAAAGTAGAAAAAGAAAAGCAGTGGTCAATCACAGGAACACATAGAGTAGTATTTACACATCACTACGTTATGGAAATTTGCAAAACCAGACTTGCTATTGTCTCCTTTTCATAGCTCTTAACTGCTGTGCAACCTCTTACCCTATACCTGATTTTGCCTTTGGTGCCTGTGTGCTACTGTGGGAAGCTGACCCTGGCTGGATGCCAGGTGCCCAGCAAGCTGCTCTATCACTGCTCTCCTCAGCAGGACAGAGCAGGGCAGAAAATAAGATGGAAAAAAACCCTCTTGGGTCAAGATAAAGGCAGTTTAATACAGCAAAAGAAAAGGCCTGTGCGAAACCAAAAGAAAACAAGAGATTTATTCTCTACTTCCTATCAGCTGGTGATATCTAGCCTTCCCCTCTTTTTTCTTAGCTTTTATTGCTGGACAGCCTTGTCTGGTATGGAATATTCCTTTACAGCTTGAGTCAGCTGTCCTGGGTATGTCCCCTCTCAGCATCTTTCCCATCCTCTCCCCACCGGCGAAGGGGGGATGTTGGAGAGGCAGCCTTGGTGCTGAGCAAGCACTGCTGTGCAGTAGCCAAAACACCAGGGTGCTTGACAGGTGAACACCTTTCTAGCTACCAATGAAAAGCACCATGCTATGGGAAAGATAACTCCATCTCCAGCAGACCCAGTACAACAACCACGATAAAATATAATAAGCAGAAAATCCTGAATTATTTATAATAGCTTCAGAAATTATTCAATATCTCCTAACATAGAGTTTGTCTACAAATAATTCTATTTTCCAACACTGCAAGTTGCAGAAAGAAAGAACAGATTGCCAATACAACATACCCAGCACTTTTCATTATATTAGCCCTTACTTTTTCTAGAAGAAAAATAAGCTGAATCTGCTTGTTTTATCTGCAATTATATTTGCATTCAAATGAGTTATTTTCTCTTTATACCCTTTTCACTGTAAGCTGCTGTTAAAAGAGCTGTGTCAATTATATTTAATTGATAAGACACAGTTTCATCCTGTATATAGGTAATACTCCATGAAATGGACAGTTGTTCAAATATATCCTTTCCCAAATTTTAAGTGATAAGGTACATAACACCCTGCCCGATACATAAACCCAATGCAATTTTTAGCAGGGAAGTACCATACAGGTGAGTTAATACAGCTTTGCCTCAGTACTAAATTATTCGGACACAGAAGTCAGTTTTCCCTCCATGAGTTAGGGAGAAGACATAATAAAATGCTTTAAAAATTATTATCAGCACACTTGCACAGGTCTATGCTGACAGACCAACAGGCTAGGCATGACTTAGGGTTCTTAGAATTTTCCATGGTAAGGAAGGTTTGCAAATTTTCCCATCATTGCTTACACCAGTCATTGGCTGTCAGCAACATTTTCAGCCCTGTGCCAAATACTTCTTCGAAGCAGCATTATATAATACAGTACTTTTAAAA
Organism: Erpornis zantholeuca; assembly: GCA_013400515.1. NCBI lineage: Eukaryota > Metazoa > Chordata > Aves > Passeriformes > Timaliidae > Erpornis > Erpornis zantholeuca. Next base: position 8,677 of record VZTN01004335.1, on the reverse strand, counting down.
GTGTCAGCAGTTATTGGATTATATATACTAAGAGTTCCATCATTCCAAACAAAATCTCATCTGAAAAAGATTGCAAAGTACCCCCCTAGAAGAAAGGCAGCACAAAGACATTAATGGAGTATTTTTTCTGGTAAGATTTCAAAACAACATTAATGACTCCAAGATGCTATTTAAAGCAACAGCTCCAGGACACTGGGCCTAATGCATCTCTAACAGTAAATAAGATAGACTCTGTTCATGGTTATTCAAATATCTACAAGTGATTTCAACACAGTGGGTTACTTAGCAATGTCTTATCCACAGTTTCCCCATGGACAATTAGGTAAAAATTAAATAATAGTTGGTTCTTTTTCCTTACTTGTAGCGTGATCTTTCATCTCCCCCAGTCCAGTATTAATTCCAGCATCTATTGAACTCATGATTTTATCAATCTACAAAAGAGAGAACAGTGAAACAGTTGATGGATCCCATCTTCATTATTTTAGTTTTCATGCATAGATTTATAGCATTATTACTCTCATTAGGAAAACAACAACTGAAATTGCAAAAACACATAAAACAGAGGTAGACAATTAATTTCTCCACTTTGATTTTTATTTTGCAATATTTGTATGCTAGCAAAAATTAAAGCTTGGGACTAGTATTTCTTTTTCCACAGTAGAGTTCCTTTCATACTGACAACTTTGGCCATATAGGTATAACCACTAGTTGTTTATTTAAGCAGTAATATTAATGAATTAAAAATATTATCTTTTATGTTCTAAAGTATTTTGAATACACGCAATTAAATCAATCATTCAATTAATATTTCCAGAGAATTTCCTAGCTCCTTTTTCCCCCATCTGCCCCAAGAGCACTGAATAGGTGTGAAACATAGTAGTGTCCCCACATGCCACAGAACAACATCCTCTGTGAAACAGCACTGCACTGATCCCAAAACTTACTCGCATGTTTCTAAGGCACATTGAACTTACTAGGTCAAAACCATTATATCTATTTTATTTTCTGTAACAACGGGGCAAAACAAAAAGTGAATCAAAATGTTGCTGTGGACTAAGAAGGTAGACAAAGAGAAACACATGTTACTAAGCTTAATATTAGGACTAGTAGGAAAAGTATGTATTAGTCACTAGTGACAGGAGAAAGTCTAGGAATTGTGACAGAATCTGCAGATTGAGAATTCGTACTTTATAGATACATACGTAAACTTTGTTTTTTTTACTCTTAAGAACAAGCAAACCTCGATGACCATGTAGAAAGGCAAATCTGGACCTGATTCTAATCAGCATTTTATAAAAACATATCCAAGCTGTAAATATCAAAACCTGATATCCTTAGTACATTTCCGTTGAGGGAGTGTCTCCTTTACAATGAAAAGTGTCTTAAAATGCCCTATCAAATCAGATATTTAGGCTAGCTTGAAACATTTTCCTAGAAAAATAACCAACCACATAATAAAACTCTGGGTTCTTTCTGAACACAACAGCACCCTGGAGACAGATGCAGTTCCCCATTGTAATAGTTTTAAAGAGAAATTGCTCACTTCTCTGTAGGAGCAATAAAGATCTAAACATTTCACACTCTTAATTTACCTCAATGAGATGGGAACTTATATGTCTATGAAGAACCATTTACATTCTTGAAATTCAGCACAGGAAAAAAAATTAAACATAAGGTGTCTAACAGTTAATTTAAATTGAATTCTAAACCTAAAATAAAATCTCTCATATGAGCAAACGTGCACTATAAATTCAGTGTGGAAATTTCTGTTAGTAGTCCTGAATTCATTGCAGTTATAAGAGTATTCCCACTTCACACAGCAGTTAGGTATGTGCCAAGTATTGAGTATAAGGGCTACATACTAGTTAGAGGAGGTGATACATAAGGAGGGTTTCTAGAATGCACCACCAACTCTCTATTGCTGCCATTTTCTCCTGGCTCTTGCTGATGGGTGCTGCAATGGTGGAAATAATTAGCAAATATATAAACAATAGACACAGTTACTAAGGATTTTACCAATTTTATTAGTGCCAGTGGTGAGGGCTTTAGTAGACAATAATTTCAGTGCTACAAAAAATAGCATAATTACTTCTGGTTAACTTCATTCACTACGGAAACAATAGACTTTAATGAGTGGGCAGCGTTTGAACAGAAATGCTTTGCATTTTGTGCCAGCTGTTGAACTATCATGCAGTACACTGTGACATTCTCTCTGGGGCTTTGCAGCGTGGAAGATTCACTTTTTATTTCGTCTCTGAAACTGAAAAAAGTAACAGCATCTCCACAAGACCACAGTACTGAAAAAATGGAAAACTTACTTCTTCCCATTCTGATGTGAAGGAAGGGGTTCTCTCCGAATTCCCTTTGGAGCACTGTGGCTTTGGTGTGGGTTCGCTCCAATTGCTTCTTGCTTTTTTATCATTTGGTGGATGGGTGATAAGGTTAGAATCAGATTTCGAAACATTTTTGCACAAATGCATTTCCAGCAAAGTCTTTGGTAAAGATCGTATTCTGCCCAGCGTGCACGCTCGCTCCACAAAGCCCCCAGTGGTAATAACCCATTGTTCGCTTATCCTTGGCGTGCCAACCAGGGTATGATTTTCTGCTGGTTTATTTCTAGTATGAAATATGGTTCTGTTTACAATTGGTGGCTTTTTTTTCTTAACAGGAGGGTCAGAGCTGCTTTCTTTTCGTAGCTGTATCTGCTGCGCTGTGCTCTTGCTCAAAATGCTTTTGTCTAGTGGCCCACTGCAGGGGTTCACTTTGCTGTACAGCTGCAGTGGGTTTTCAGGTGGGTCACAAGAAGGTGATGATCCATGAAGCAAACCTGCAAACTGCTCGGCAGGGTGCCCTTCAGGAAGCTCACTTTCAGTGGATGTTTCACCCTGGCAAAGTTGCTCTGAAATGAGAGAGTACCTTGTAAACACAAAAGGGTGATAAAATACCTCAAACAACAAAATCTTTCCTCAAAATTACTTTTTAATGCTTCTTGGTTCTTTCTTGTGTAAAGAAACAAAAGACAATTATGCCATGAACTGAATTCTTATTCTCTTTAAAAAAAACATCTTAAATTTGACTATTTTATTCTGACTGGTTGAAGAAGAGCCAACCATGCTCAGTGTTATATATAAATTCTACAAAAAACAAATTTATAAGATAAAATAGGCCATTGCTATTCCATCAACTTGATGTCTCTTTTGATTTGTTATTGAGTTAAAATGTGCACAAATTATATAGTTTAGTATGATGAATTAGGTAGTTTGTAGGTAGTAAAATACATGAAGAACAAGTATTGTCAGGAGTATTCTTAGTAATTTTTCTTTTTATAGTCATTATAATAATAGTGAATTTACACTATAATGCCTTTTTACTGACAGTCTCTAAGGAATAGATCTGAATGTTGTTTTCATTTCTGGAAACTTTTGAGAATAGTAATAATAATGATTGGGGAAAAAAGTACAAAATCAAGTCTTTTCAAACAAGCTTTATATGTAATTTAGCACATAGATACACAAAAAGCAACTGCAGAAAAATGCACTTTTTGGCATGGTTCAGAGTGAATTATTAAAATTTTATAGCTATTTTTTTAACACTTGTTGCTGTAAGGACTAGGAGGGGAAAAAATAAAAAGAGGCCTGTGCTGCCTCATTTAAAGTGTTGGTATGGTTAACAGCACTCTATCAACATGGCATTAAGTTAGCATGTTCTAGTCAGAGTAACTGTGTCCCTACTAAGGTCACATCTCTACAACTACTTCATCAAAGATAAATAAATTCACCTCATTCTTGCTAGAAGCTGTATGTTCTAGATAGACTCTAACTGTAGGACTGAGTGCCCAGCAGTTACTACCACAAGGAATCAAGCATAGCAGCATGTCATAATTTGCAAAGATATCGAGCAGTTTTCTTCAATTACCTAAAATATCTTCTGGGAAAATAAACCCCAATCAAATCTCAAAATATCCCATCTAAAAGAAAGCAGTGCTTGACTTTATGAATGAAAAAAGAAAGATTTTGATGTGTACTTCAAAACTTCATCAACTCTTTTACTAGTCCACAGCTTAAAAATATAAAATTAAATGTTCTTGTTTGTTTAAATATCAAAGATATTTGATATATGATCTTCATAATATATATGATTAAATTCCAAGAACCTCAGTATACATACTTTTCTTCTTTGAGAAACAACTGACTGGAATATACACTTCAGACCTTTGGCAGCCAAAAAGGTGTGAGGTGCTATGGAGAAAGGTTAAACCTAGAACATGACAGAGCTTAAGGGATCAACAAACCAAGAAAAATTTTGTTTAGGGGAAAAATTCAAGGGAAAAAGAGGATGTTGGGCATTCTCTTTGATTTCTGAAAGTTTCTGATTTATACATATGTCTGCAATTTTGAAGGTGAAGTCAGAATGAGAAATAAATTATGCAAATAATTATTGGCTTTGGTGCTTTTCCTTTACATGAAAAACTCATGTAAAGCTGAGATTCTGCTCCAGATTAAGACATCTCATTTTTCTACATGGGTAAGAAGCATGTTAGCTCCCACCATAGCCAGAGATCAGATTAATAAAATCAGGGGAACCTATCACTCCCTGTACTCTTAACCAGGCTGACTACACTGCCAGTGACTTACGAGAGATGGCATTCAGTTTGTGTTCAAATACCTCCTTTATATATCTCAGTTATGAACTGAATCCTATTCTGATGTTCCACACAGGTATCTTACAGCTGTGAATTGAACTCATTGAAGAGATAAATATTTTTGTCAGGACAAAGTAAACCTGAAGGAATAAATCAGGAAAAAGGAAAGCTTACAGACACCTGGATTGTAAGAATTTCACTACTATTTTGTTGCATCTATGTTACTAAATAGTACTGGCCAACAGCTATTAGGATCTAAAGGAATTACTAGACTCATGTCATTTAAATTAAACTCTCAAGACAGAGCCAGCCTATCCAAATAATTACTGGGAATAGTCCCTGGTCTCAGGTAATACTTGCACTATGCCTGGGTACCATCTAGGTGGGCCTATTCAGTATTGGCCAAAGACAGGCAAAACCCAAACAGTTTAACAGTACAGACTGCCAAGCACCAATGGCATCTCACACCCTGATTTCATTCAATTTAGTACTGTAAACAATGGAAGAGTTTACTGAGAACTTCCATTCCTCTGTGGTCAGTAAATATATGTAGTGACCACTAGAAAGTGTGTGTGTGCACGTGTGTTCGTCTCTTACTTTCCAGCAGTGTTTCATGTCAAAACATTAATTCTGTTTTTTTGTTAGTCAAAGTGGCAGCAGTCTACAATGTATTCAAAGATTCCAAATATATTACGTGAGCCTTTTTCAACTTGATCTTTCACACCAGTTACTGTGCTGTGTACACATAAGCATATATATTCTACTTTAGGCATAAGTTTCATCTTTAAAATACCCACACAAATA
>VZTN01004333.1:43393-114458 GCA_013400515.1 Erpornis zantholeuca | reverse complement strand
ATCCTGTGCAGAGGTTCATCATTAAATATCTTCAAGTTCAAAATGAAGGTCAGACTGGAAAGGTGAGAAACATTGGAGTTCTACAGCACATAGTCCAAAAAGCCCCCAAGGTTATAGCTCTGAGCTCTCCTCCTGAGTATCATTCTGATCCACAGCTTGGAGGGATGTCATCTTTGTAGTACAAACAGGAAGAGACAGCACAGCAACAAAAACAGAACAGTGTCTGAGCAATGGCTTTAATGAAGAAGAGGGCAGTAAAAAGACTTTAGCAACTGGCAGCAGAAGAGGAAAATAGTACAGTCAAGGAACTTCTTAGCTTTGAGAATTTGGTCTGAACTGAAACTTTTAAACATCTATTGAAGCCTATCAGTATGTCATATATTATTAAAAATAAATCAGTGACTGAAACCTATAGTAAGTGAAATGTTTTGACTAATGATATTACATGTGGATTTGAAGAATGGGATCTATGCAAAAATAAGTCGAGATTCTTATAGTACTAAATAGGCTGAAATTTTTACAGCACTAAGATGTAATTTACTATTGTAATTATTTCACATTTGCACAGCTGTGTCCAGGTGCCTTAAAATTAGTGATGCAAGGGCTATGCCATTTTTAAGCTTTTTATACAGTTTTTTATACTTTTATACAGTTTTTTCCTCTATTTGTGGTAAGAAAGCTAAGCAAAAGGAATCTCTTTAACACATTGATCTGAAATGCAGATTGAGTGATTTCTTAGAATTCTTCATATCATGACTCTCAGCCTTAGATCTATTATCAATAAAGCTCACTTCCCTAAACAGTCATGTTCTTAGCATCTAAAAATATCAGATTAAAAACCTGTCTAAAGATATCAAAAAAGGTCTTAATTCTGGAAGTGATGCCGGTAGACCGGATATGTAAATTAAATTAAATCTTGGAGGCATTGTGTGAAAAAACTAACTGGACTTTGCAGAAGGGAAACCACATTGCAAATGTGATGAATGACAAAGCAAGTAAGTATTGCAGCTGAATTACTTAGTTTATGGTGATACTACAATAAACTTAGTTTAAAATATTTTGTTTGTTTGTTTGTTTTGGCTTTTTACCTGCACTAATGCTTTTCACTCCTTTGGGATTTAAATCATATGGGTCAGAATACTTCAACGCTTTGAAAATTCACTAACTTATAAGAATTGGAAAGCTGCAGGGTCAGTTCTGTAAATTCCATTAAAATCCACTTAAAACTAAGTTCAGTTCTGTAAATTCCATTAAAATCCACTTAAAACTAAGTTGTATTTTTGTTAGGAAAATAAAAAAGAGGAAAGGAATTTGAGAGGTTACATTCACTCGGGCACTTTTGGATGGTTGCATAATGTAATTAAATCCAAGTGCTGTGTAAAACCAAGTTTGATTTATTTTGTCCCTTCCCAGTCTTCTGCAAGTTAGATCATCAGCACACATATATGCATATATATATATGCTGTCCAATGCAAGTCCCTCCTGTATCTCTATTTATAGCTCTGNGTAGAGCTGATAAAAAAAGCATTTATGTGGAAGTCAATACTTCTGATTTAGTACAACAATCAAGATGATGTTCATATTTCTGTCTTCCTATTCTCTTGAGTATTTCCTGTATTTTTTTTTTACTGTTAGGAATGAATCTTTCTCTTTGCATTACAAGATGTCTATTGTAGATTTTTAAACCATAATAATTCTGTTGCTAACATTTTCAGGTATAGCAGAAATACAGCACCCTTCTTTGCAAGGTAAATCATATGGACTCTAGTCAATATGAAAGTGCACAAGCTTATATTGTTGTAAGGTTGATTTTTGTATGTTAATACCAGCAGGATAATTTTAATCTAAAAACTTTACTTAATATATTCAGGCAACCTTTACAGTAAGAAAAATTATAACTTAGACATGAAAATAAATCTGAAAAATCTCTAAATTCTAGGAATTTTTAACTGAGATTGAAGAAAAGGAAAAAGCAAAGTATTCTGTACTATTTGCAATATCACTCAAGTTTTCTCATATCACTATGAAAAGTTCGAGGAAAGCATGACCATAATAAATATTTTGTTTGTTTGTTTGTTTTGGCTTTTTACCTGCACTAATGCTTTTCACTCCTTTGGGATTTAAATCATATGGGTCAGAATACTTCAACGCTTTGAAAATTCACTAACTTATAAGAATTGGAAAGCTGCAGGGTCAGTTCTGTAAATTCCATTAAAATCCACTTAAAACTAAGTTCAGTTCTGTAAATTCCATTAAAATCCACTTAAAACTAAGTTGTATTTTTGTTAGGAAAATAAAAAAGAGGAAAGGAATTTGAGAGGTTACATTCACTCGGGCACTTTTGGATGGTTGCATAATGTAATTAAATCCAAGTGCTGTGTAAAACCAAGTTTGATTTATTTTGTCCCTTCCCAGTCTTCTGCAAGTTAGATCATCAGCACACATATATGCATATATATATATGCTGTCCAATGCAAGTCCCTCCTGTATCTCTATTTATAGCTCTGTTCCTAAATCTGCAGCAACTTGGTAGAATTTCTCTCACACTATGAGCTTGTCATTCTGCAACACAATTGATCAGTACTGTACATAGTACTCAAAGTTATAACATTTATATGGTGACCTTAAGATTTTTTTATTTATGCTTCTGGAAGTACTTCCTGTTATGTCTTAGGTTCTTAGCTCTCTCTATGCTAAGAAATCAGGGGCCCTGGCTGATTAGTTAGGCATCTCAGCTAATTTCCTCCCAATCACAAAATTCTTCCCATTTATAGCAGAAAAACTTTGTTATCAATCTGTAGCTGCAGAATTTTGAAATATCATCTGCTATTCAATTACTGTTTTAAAAAAGTCTTCAAGGTTGTCTGATATTGCACAAAAACAGCAAACTCCTCTGTATGGCAGAGGCTTCCCAGTTTTGCATCACCAGTTAAGTTCTTAGAAAAAAGCTCTTAATNGTCTTATTCAGCCTCATGCTCCCTTTACCACTAAATGTCGTGTGTTTGAAAACATCATTTTACTCCTATACTCTTCTATCTGTCACCACACTTCTGCATTCTTTGTGGACTCTTCATCTTTCTAATCTTTTCCATAGCACTTGCTGTCTTATGTTACCTTTCTGCTTCCTGTTCTTGACATGCTTTTGCTTTTTTTTTCATATGGACTTGAAAACTGTAGTTACTACCACAAAAGTTTAAATTACAGAATGTATTCTTCAACCAAGACACCTACCCAGTGGGACACTCGTGTCATATGTTCTGCCATGAAAGACAATTAGTTCATTCTTCTGGCTTTTACCAGAAGTTCTCTGTGACCTTAGAGTTTCATCTAATTTTTATTCTTACTAGATGCATCCTGACAAGCACCACATTTTCTACTGGATGTGCTCAAAGGACAAATCTACAATTTCTTAGCCAGGGATCTTTAGTAATGAATCTTAAATCTGCAGATCTTTAATCTGCATCTTCACTATGATTTTAAGAGGCTTCAGTTCTCTATTCTATGTCTTCTGTCTGAGAGTCATGTTTCCTTCTTCTCCTCAGCATCTTGAAAATCATTTATATTTCCCTTGGCCTCTCAGTTCTGGACTTTTTCCTTTTAGAGAAAACAGTTTTTCTTTTTTCATCACCATCTTGCTTTTTCTATTGATTTTCTAATGGAGCAAATCTGTGTCTCACTCTCTCTTGCTCTATCCTCATCTCCACCTGTGCCATGGTCTCATGCTGCCTCCTTTACTTACGTCTGTACTTCAGATTTTGCCAAGTGTGGGTTTGAAAGTCTGAAGTTGTTTGTGCTTCTGGGATTCTCCCTACAAACAGTCAAAGTCACATCATGTGTTGATGCCTGCCTACACTGTAGCACTCAGGCCTTCTCTCATGAGCCCTGTCTGTTGATGCTTCATGAGTTAACAGACTCTGAGAAGGTTCCACTACTGGACAATGTAGATGCTAAAGCCTCCACATCCAGTAATCCTAATTGTCTGATCAAAACTTAAGATTTTTGTGGCTGACTGCTTAGCCACCATTACTGTCTTTTCCTACAGGTTCACAGCTTTAAAGAAATAAAGAAAGTTCTGGTTTAACCTTCATGCTTCTATCTTCATGCCTGTAAGCTTTTGTCTGGGTCAATGCTGTCAGCTCACTGAAAGTCAGCAGTTAGCTATTTTTCAGCTGTAATCAGTCAAAAGCAAGAAACTCTCTTAACACCATTAGCTGCAATGCCCAATTCTTACTCATGAAAGAAAGTTATTTGAGAAGCTGGGTATATTCCAAACAACCCAGAAAAGAGCTTTAAGCATATTACCTGAAAGGGACAAAAGCCAGCAAGTGAATAAAAAGCAAAATAGTCTAAAATAGTCTACTAACTCAATTATAACATTTTTAAAACTGTCTAACTGTGAATAATCTTTCATAAATCAGTGTGAGCATTAGAGTGCTTTTTTCTGGCACAAGTTTTTTTGTATATTTTTTCCTTTCTTTTTTGCTGGTAAAATTAAAGTTCCAGTACAAACACAATCTTTTCCATGGTAGATCAATGACTTTTTATGTGGAAACTGAAGCTGTGGTTAGATTATAATGATTACTGTTTGCCTTATGTTAGCAAACATGCAAATACATTTTGTAGAGGCAAAAGTACATACCAATGTCACTATTGCCAAATTCAAGAGATTTTATTATCGTATCATTTTTCAGCTATGATATATACCAAAAGAGCACTGGGTGTCCTCTTACAGAACAACTATTTGGATCATTTTTATTATTCTAATTCCTTTTATGCCCCAACTCCCTAATCCTGTCCTTTGTAGTGCCTCCACAACCTGCATCTCCTCTGGCAAGAGAAAAAAAAGGAATCTCCATATACTTACTTCAGAATTGATTTTTGTTTTTTCAGAGCAGAACTCTTTGCTTTTCTAAGGACTCTCCCATCTGCCTGTCTCTTATTTTCCTCTGATATGGAAGACCATTAATTATCTTCATTTTTAACCTTAAATATGGTGTGTGGATGGGTATGCTTTCTTAAAAGCTAGGGGAATTTTGGTTTTAATCCAAACTGAAAAGCAAGAGGACAGACAAATTCCCTCTTCTATACAGAGCCCTCCAGAAATGTTCTGGCATGTGTTCAACATTTTGTCTTTAGCTAAACCCAAAATGACCTTAAGTGATATTGCTAGTTTGTCTTTTCATCTATATCAACTTGTTGGCTTTCTGCTTATAGGAATAGAAATATTCCTTCCTCCTTCCTCCCAAGAGTTTTGCTTTTTACAGCTCAGGACAAATACAAGTTTAGCATTATTAAATCCCTCAGAGGAGGGATATGACTGCAACAAATGTCATGAAGGGAGATGAGTAACAAAACCAAATGAATGAATTCAACCCTTTCTAAAGGCACCTTCAGCTTAGTCTCAGAAAGTGATGGTTTTCTCAAGAAAACTACCAGAAATCATAGTAGACCTAGGGCTAAATCCTTAACTGGGTGCAGTGTGGGAGTTCATTGCTTAAATGAAACTACACCAGTGTATGTAAATGGAAGAATCAGTCCATTACATGCTCTTCCAAAAAGTAGCTTAATAGAACTGGAAATATTAAGTGGAGAAAGGACAGGAGGTATCAAAGCCATGACATCTGATTTATTTCACTGATTGGTCCTTTTTTTGTTGTTGGTTGTTTGGTTGGTTTTTGGTTTTGTTTGATTGATTTTGTTTTGTTTTGTTTTAAAAATTTTTTGTTGCTTGGTTGTGCTTTTTTTGCACATGGTAGAGTCTCAGCAAAACCACTTAGAGGATTAGAAATTAATGTTATGTTGCTGCTTTCAGAGTCCTGTAAATTATGCATCCAGCAAGAAATAAGAGGAATCAAGGGGCAGCATTTGCAACCAAGACCTGCTACAAAAATGTGCTGCAGATTTTTACTTTCTTTACACCTGAAGAAATGACCTGTCCAGTCATGGCAGCTGCACAGGGATGTAATCATTCATTTGGCTCTAAGCTCAAATGCTCATGCTGGGCTTGCTGCATTGCTGCTCTATGCCCTCAGGCACACGGTGCAACTGTTGGGGTTGTCCTGTGCAGGATGGGGAGTTGGATAATCCTTGTGAATACCTTCCAACTAAGGATATTCTATGATTCTATGCTGAAACAAGGCATATGGCTAGGAAATGGGTTTTAGAAGTATAGCATTCCTTTGGGTAATCTATGGCTCCAAAAAAGCCCAAGGAATAGGTACTGTTGCAAAGCAAAACATGCAGGAGATGCAAAATGCTTTCTGTCTTCAGCAGAATATCCATGAAGGCATGCACAGGGTGTACAACTGCCTTTAGCTGGGCTGTAAATCCCTATAACGAGTAAGTGGTACAAAAATCCAGTCTTACATCACTGATACCAGAAGGAACAATTCAGCTAGACTGATTACAGCTCAGCGAGCAAAGTCCAGACTCAGACTGCAACAAGTCAGAGTGGTTACTGTCATAAAAATGAATAGATGTTCAAAGAAAGTACTGGATAAAAAGCTGGTCATGTGCTCCATGTGATGGAGCTTTCATGGCAGAGTATGCATATTTCCTTCAGGTACTTTTACACACAAACTGTTGATGCTCAGTTTTTTCTGCATAACTACTTGGAAATGTCCCATGCTGTCTGATAAAACCCAGATGGTAACCAGATGGCTACATGTGACTCTTTGGAAATACTGCTACAGACGGGCACTAAGAAACTGAAGTAAGTCTACGAATACCTCCTTCTCTTTTCTGTGACTTCTATTAATAGGGAGAGTAGATTACAATAATACATCCCCTCTGGTAAATAATGTCAGATGTTGTGGGGATTTGCAGGTCATTTTTCCATTTTAGGAAAAGCAAATAAAGGCTGACCTAGAGTCTAGACATTTTCCAAGGGTGACTTGATTACTTACTTAATCTATCCTATATTGCCAAACTTGGGACAGTTTTAAAGTTGAATTTACTATGAAAATCCATAAATATTGCATTATCATCAGGAATAGAGCAAAATCTGCTCTAGCTACTCCCCTTCTGAGAGCTCTCCCTTAGACCCATTCAGCACCCACCCCTCTATTTCCTAAAGGGAAAGGTACACTCTCACATCACTAAGAGATGACATGCAGCCCATTCTCTTCTCTAAATCACCATACTATTTTCTAAGCATAACAGCAGAAGTCTCTTATACAGATTTAGCATAAATAGTAATACCAGACATCTTTCTCTGTCTCTCACACATTGTTCTAGTCTGTTAATGAAAATATGCTGATGTGGAGATTTAAAGATACAGAGGGGGCCTGGAGTATTTAAGCATTTTTAGTCTAATATTGCCACAATGTCATGAAGAGTTGACATATCCCAGTTTCTAGCTTCATGGAAACATTATGCTTTTGCATATTTAAATGCAGAAAAGTATTACCACTCGAATAAGAACCAGGATGTTCTTTTGAACTATCATAATTGTCATTTTGATGGGAGAAGCCACTCATCACAATTACATTCATTGCAGCTGAAAGATTTGGTAGGAATTCACCAGAATCCAGTTTATGCTAATATTTTTCTGATTTGGTATTTTGAACTGTTAATGAACTTCTGTCAGAAGGTTCATTAACATTATTAAAGGTTAATTAATTTCACCATTATTCTATTTTTAATAACACAAATTTTAATCTTTTCCCTCCTTCTTGAATATTTACTCTCTGAGTGTTCCTCATTGCCCACCGTTCTGTGCTTCAAACTGTTCAGTCTTATTGAACAGAATGCAATGAAATGAAGAGTAGGGAAGAAAGCCAGCGGTGCCCTGGAAAGTCGCCACTAAAGCATTTGTTTTGTGTTTTCGTGCTGCCATCCTGAGCACAACTATTGAAACTACACTTGTTATGCGTCCAAGAAATAGGGCCTTTGCTTTCTTCAGCACATCATCTTGCATGCTTGAATGTGGGTTTCAAACACGGCCAAATTAAATCAGCTGAGCACTTTATATGCAGGGACGTAAGTAAGTAAAGGTAACCAGGCCATTGGTTACCAACCAGGTAACCAACCAGGTACCAAAACATCATGTTGGACAAACAAAAACTGGTACCAGATGTGTTTATTTGTCACGTTTGGAAAAACCCAGGAAATATATAATTTAAGTATTTTTTTTCTTATTTAACACAAAGATATTTTCATAGGTCTCTGAATTCCAGGAATGTGATGAGAGAATACTGGTTGGTAAGTACTGAACATTCATTTCCCCTCATTTTCATATTCTCACATTCTACATAACCAGAACATTCTGTTCTGGTCTTTTTCCGTCACTTTCTTCAAGAATTAAGGATTAATCCCACAATACCTAGCTTCCATTTCCCAAACTGGCTCATGATTTTAAGACTAACATGACCTGATTCTCAGGAAGTTTTAACCACTTCTCTGTTAGGGGTAGTCAGACTGCTGGCTGAGGAGGCTGAGATGCCATGGCTTAATTAATAAATGGTTATCAGCAGAACTTTGCTGCTCATAAGGGCCCACTGAAATGGGTGATCCTGTGTTTACAAAGACCCTTTCAGTGTAGCATGATAATGACAGTTCATTAATAGATGTATGTAAGCATAAAGGCTTACAGTTCTTATTTCTCAAAACCCTAACTGATGCTGTATCACCTGACATACATAAATCAAGATCTTCAGAGATTTCCAGCTATAAAATTGGGATAAGGCCTATATTCTCTATGGTTACAATGATTTAATAAAGCATTTTTGTCCTTTGAGAAGCAGTATTCACAAACAGACCATCCCTTTCAGGAAAAAGCAAAATCCAAATAACTTAGCTATATCAAAGGAAATGCTTGTGTGCAAGAAAAAGCCATATTTTAAGACTGAAAAGATTAAAAGATTTCACCTGGCAAGTTCCCCATTTATTTTTAGTCAAATATAATGACAACATTCAGCTAATGATTGTAATTTTTGTGGTCATTATGACTTTGTAATAGAGAATAGATGAGCAAATATATTTTCTTAATCAATCTTTCTTCTTCTTTGCTTAAGTGATATACAGAACTCAATTTTTATATTCCTGTCTGCCTGTTTTACTTGTGATTGTGCTTAAGGCAGGCACAAATTATGATTAGACTTTACACATATAATCAGACAATACTTGACCGAGTGGGCAGAAGAGACGGATAGATTGTATCATTATATCCTTATCCTTACATATCCTTACCAGCAAAAAGGAAAGAAGAATAGAAAAATAATTTGATTACAGGTACATTATGGAGCATTGAAAAATCTTCCCAAAAGATGATAACAGGTATTGTCTTAAAAACATATGGTGTCAGGTTCACAGGGAGGGATCAGATTTAGGCACATTAATTGTACCTCAGAATCTGTGGGACATCCTCTTGTCATTAATCCTTTCATTTCAAAACAACTTGTCTTTTTTTCATTTGCTTACTTTTTTTTCTGTTAAAAGTTTACTTGAAAGTAAACCTATTTTCTCAAATGCTTGTATTTGAGAGCCCAAAGAAGAATAAGATAAAGATGTTTAGAAATGGAATGTGAAGGAAGTGCTATAGTTAAATCAAAGGAAGAAATATCTAATGGAGTGTGTAGGATAGTAGTCTTCCATTGTGTAAAACAGCTTTTAGTAGAGAAGGTGATAATAAAAATAAGAAAGTAATTTTAATCTGCTGGCACAATGGTCTAATTGCGATGATAAAGCAGAGGAGACCAAGAATGCTATGAAGTCTCTAGTATCTGGCTAAGACAATCCCTCCTAACCCTTTCTCTTATGTAATTCTGTGATGTCTAGTTGAGGATGCATTGAATTCTCAGTAATTTTCAGACCATTTGATTTATTATTCAGCAATTTAAATTTGGACAAATTTATAAGTTGTCTGTGCATGAA
This sequence comes from Erpornis zantholeuca, assembly GCA_013400515.1. Classification (NCBI taxonomy): domain Eukaryota; kingdom Metazoa; phylum Chordata; class Aves; order Passeriformes; family Timaliidae; genus Erpornis; species Erpornis zantholeuca. The sequence continues at coordinate 104,585 of VZTN01004333.1, read as the reverse complement.
CGCATTTCTTTTGCACGGCAGGTGTTGGCAGTGAGGGGCTATAGGTGTGAGAAGCTGCTAGAAGCTTCCCACATATCCAGCCAAGGTCAATTGACTCCAAGACAGACCTGCTCCTGGACAAGGCCAAGGCCTTCAGCATCTCAGGCACAACACAGTCAAGAGAGGGAAAAAACCCACCTGCTCAACCTTAGCTGGAGAGAGGATTGTGGCAAAATGTGACAGAAACTGTCCCACAGACACCAGGGTCAGTGAAGAAGGAAGGGCAGGAGGTGCTCCAGGCACCAGAGCTGAGATTCCCCTGCAGCCCATGGAGAACCATGGAGGAGCAGGGATCCACCTGCAGCCCCTGGAGGACCCCACACTGGAGCAGGTGCATGACCAAAGGAGTCTGTGACCCCAAGGAAAGCCTGCGATGGAGCAGGCTCCTGTCAAGACCTCAGCCAATGGAGAGAGAAGCCCACACTGGAGCAGGCTTGCTGGCAGGATTTGTGATCCCATGGGGAGGCTCACACTGGAGCAGTCTGTTCCTGGAGGACTGCACCGTGTGGAAGGGACCCACACCAGGGCCGTTCATCAAGAGCAGCAGCCGGTGGGAAGGACTCACATCAGAGAAAATGATGGAGGTCTGTCTCCCCCTGGAGGAGGTGAGGCATCCTGCCCCAGGGGAGGAAGGAGCAGCCGAGGCATTGTGTGATGAGCTGACCACAGTTCACTTTGCCTTGTGCTGCTGCAGGGGAGGAGATAGAGAATTCAGGAATAAAACTATGCCTGCAAAGAAGGGAGGGGTGGAGGGTAAGTGTTTTATGGTTTGATTTCTTATTATCCTATTCTGATTTACTTGGTAATAAATTAATTTTCTCCAAGTCTGTTTTGCCTGTGACAGTAATTGATGAGTGATCTCTTCCTGTTCTAACCTGCACCCGTGAAACTTTTGCTGTATTTTCTCTTCCCATCCAGCTGGAGAGGAGAGTGACAGAGCAGCTATGATGGACACTTGACAACCAGCAAGGATCAACCCTTAGCAATAAGGAACCTCAAAATGAAGGGAGGAGGTGCAATTCAAGAAGAAGCTTAGAGATGAATATTTAAGCAATGCCTGTATCTGTTTTCAGCATGTGCTGCAGCTTCAAACCAGAACATTAAGGTCAAATTAGTGAAACATCAGGAGGAGTGTGTAATCTACACTGAAAATGATGGCAATTTCCCATCTGCTGGGAGTGGCTGGGAAACAGAATCCAGCTAACTCCCAAGAAAACTGCCAGGCTACATAGGATCACATCAAGTCCTGAATTTCTACTTACATGTATTGACTCTTCAGTGACCCAACCAAGCTGCTACACAGATTCTTTCACATAATTTCTCCTCTGTGGAAAGACAGGGGCTAGGAAGTTTTGGAAAGGGGACTCACATTAATACATGCTGTATGAAATGTTCTGAATTACTTAGTACTATACATTTCAAAAGTAAAAAAGCAGTATCCCAGGTTACCAAGCAAAAAGGAAAATGGAGCTAACAAAACCCAAACACTAAGCAGTATTCAAATTCTCTTTAAACACAAAGAGCAAGAGAATAACTCTCTACAGGGCACCAGTGGGTAGGCTTCCATAGAAATAAACGTAGGCAAATATTAAAGCCATAATTCTCTGCAGGAAATCAAGGAAAGGTCAGTAGTGAAAATGCAGGTTGCCATGCCTTGAGACTGCATTTTCTGCTCTTTATTTATATGAACTGAACTTTCATTTTTGGTGTAGAAAATGGATATAGATAATGGGGAAGTGAGAAAGAATAATAATTTTAAAAAGCACCTGTCTGATTAGACTATGTGCAACCCAAATATGAAGTTTTATATGAAACTAGTTTAATTACAAGTACTTATCTTTCTTCACAAATATGAGAAATAAGCTCACTGGTGTTTTTGATCAAAGAGCAACCTTTGTGGAATCTGTCATAGGAGAGGAGCTGTTAAACAATAATGCTTTCTTAAGGTAAAATATCATCTGACGTTTAAGACACGTTTGATTCCTGGAAAACTCAGTAACACTATTCCCGTTTTGAAAGGGAAGCAGGCCTTGCCATCCTGCCGTGCTGTGGCGCAGAGCCCACCTGATGGTGCTGTTGTGCAGCAAGAAGGAGCTCATGATGCAGCCAGCTAAACCAGCCCGGGGGCAACCAGTCCCGGGAGTCCTTCACCTCCCGGCTAGCGCTGCCGACTAATCCATACGCTGACCAACACATATGCTACACACCTGCTGGAGCAGGAAACAGGTTAGGCTTAGTTTGAAGTCATTTAGACAAATCCACTACCATGAGTGCCATGCCAGGCAGCTGGACATGGCTTCACACTGGGGCAGCTGCCTGGGGCCTGAGGGTGTCAGGCATCATAGGGCACTGGTAAATGATGCTCAAATATGCAGTTCCTGGGAGCTGCAGTTCCTGTAAAATCTCACTGGAAGTTTCTTCATCTCTGTGTCTACTCTGCCAGATAACAAGATCCATAATTTTTCCACATCACTGCCACCCTCCTATGTTTTTTTCACATCAGGTGATAAAAAAGGTGAGCAAAGATTTAAAGCAGAGCACACAGGTACTCAACCAGCCAGTTCTGGTGTTTTGGATAATGTCTATTAGATGTTTTTGTGTTGCAAGCCCAGTCTGCACATGCACAGAGGTCAGACACAGATGTCTGAACGTTTATGGATGTGCTGTCTTCTGCTGAACTCATCTTCATTTCCTCCTGGAGGGTCTAATGCTAGATCTTGTCTGCTTCTGCTGGTCGTGCTGAGTATAACCACCACTGGTTTAAACCAATCCAGCTGCAAGTTGCTGCCCAAATGGGACATTCTACCCCTATTCTTTGTTGTGCATTTGAGTGTAAGCTGACAAGCGACATTTATTAACCACAATGTGTAGGTGAACTGCAGTTCAGTAGTGTAATAAAAAAGGCTGTTTGGTTCTGGTGCATGCAGAAGCATTTCATATTCTCACAGGGGACTTTTCTATTCATATCTTTTCCAGACAAGATGGCCTGGGAAATCATAGAATGGTTTGGGTGGGAAGGGACCTTAAAGGGACCTTGGGAAGGCCCAACAACCCTGCCAATGCCAGGACACTTTTCACTAAACCAGGTTGCTCAAAGCCCCATCCCACCTAGCCATGACCTCTTCCAGGGATGGGACATCAAGAGCTTCTTTGGGACATCTCTTCCAGTACCTCACCATTCTCACTGTGAAGAATTTCTTCCTAATATCCAATCTAAATCTACCTTCTTTCAGCTTAAAGCCATTGATCAGAGCACATATCAAGTTACTGTGTTGGGGAGCATGGAAATATTTCAGATAATACCTTTCCAGATTAAACTACCATGGGAGTGTATTAGGAGTGGGGCATTTGTCCATCAGGCATGGACAGGAGCTGATGCTTGGCAGGAAGTTTCCATAGATATTTAACTCTGGTCCTCTGTTCAAAGTTAACTGGGTCTGTCAGCACCCAAGTCAGCCAACACATTTCAACTGCAGCCAATGTGTTTATAACTTCACTGCAGCACCTTATAGATTACATGCTCTCACTCTGTTGAAGAAATGTGGTGAGTATAAGAAGTAATATATGACAGGAAGAACACAAGTCTCAAGTTTTGCAGGAGAGCCGACATCTTATTTATGGAGACCGGAAATAAAGACTAATAATATAATAGTACATTACTAAAGGAACTATTTAGAATCAAAATATGTTGCCAAGTTCTTTGGAACATGTACACAGAACTCTGCCTACCACCAGTATAATTGGTTTTGCAACTGTAGCAAGGGAAAATATTTGCAGTGACTGATAGATACTGCACCCAAAGGCATCGGAGTGTTGAGTTTACATGCACTCTGGATTAGTTCATTGGCCAGTGCTGTCTGAAGGCAGATTGAACTCAAGGTGTTTTACTTTGACCTGTAAGCATAATTAGCAATTAAACAGAAAAGCAACTCTCCAAATATGGAGCTTTGTCAGCATCCCCATCCAACACATATTAGACAGGACTTCTGTAGACACCAAATGATTTTTTATTGAAAAAAATATTTATTTTTTCTGTCCTTCAGGATCACTAACCAAAATTTGAAGCATTTATGAATGTTTGCGGAATATCTGCATTCACCAACAATTTTCAACGTGCTCAAGCGTTTATGACAGAACAACTCACCTGAAGTCTGTTTCTTGGCAATCGGAATGAACTACAAGGTGAACAATGAACCTGATGTTTATGACTTGAGAATAGAGCAGTAGAGCCTTTGACCACTCGTATCTGAACTGCCTGCTATATTGATTTCTGCCAGTTATATTGGTCATTATAAAAACTAGCTTAGAAGACTGACCCCATAAAAACCCCCATATTTTCCAAGTGTTTTAATGTCCCACAATGAAAATACTTTTTTTCCCAGATTAGTTAGCAAATTGTCTGTAAAAAAAAATGGGAGTATTCCAATTTTGGTTAGCAGCTTCACAGGTCGTCATTAATACGTAAATGACTGTGAACAAAAACATTCCTGGTTTACTTCACCAGCTGTTCAGTTGATAGCATGCTCCCCCTAACCAGAGCTTGAGACCTGAGCAGGTCTGAATACCTTCTGCATTGAATATCTAATTAAGAGTAAGGCCTGGACTATGGTTGCCAGACAAACTTAATCCAGATAAAAGCGAAGATAATGTGAGATTGTGAAAAGATAATGGGAAATCTGGAAAGAATTTCTGTGATTATATGATATAGCAGTACATTATTTTATTTGAAATCTAGGTGGCTGCTTGGTCATTCTTCAATGGCCTCAGATGACAAAAGTTCCTCTGAAGACCCCTTTCTAACTTCATGGCTACAATTGGAGTTAAATTATGTTCCATAATATGTTATGATTAAAATAAACCCAAGAAATAATGTGGCCAGTTTAGTCAGAAAGTCTGTGATTTACTAAACTGGATCCTTTTTTTGAGGGCACATTTAAATTACTTTAAATATTTTTCCATACCAAAAGCTGAAGTTGTGAGGTAGAACTAGTACCAGGTTTGTTTGCAGGTCAGATTTTAACCTCTTTCTGCCCTAGCCAAACACAGAGTTTATACGCCCCATCAGTTTTAATCTGCAATTCCTACAGTGGCGTGTGTTGTAGAGTAGGACTGCATTGTAGAACACAACTCTTGTGAATGGTGTGGCTTACACTTTCCATCTTAAACTGCAGCCAGTTAAATTTTCACACATTGTCAAAAGAAGACACCACAATGGAAATAAATTCCCAGCAGCAGCACCCTGTACAGGCACGGTTGCCTTTGCTGCTGTAAGCACAAATAAACTTCCACAGCAGACCCCTTAATTTACCAGAGTCCAATATCTAATTCTAGCACCAGCCATGTGGAGATATTTCAAGGCATCAAGAATCCCTGAGTCTGTGTGAACTGCTGCAGAGAAAGAAGGTAAACTTGCAGTCCAAATTCTTTTAGAGACTTTCCCTCAGAGAATGCTTTATTGTCCACAGAGCAGTCAGGGAATCAAACAATCAGACTGAAAACCACAGAGCACCCAAGGGAGGCAGAAAGGGAACACACTCTTTCTAACCCCACATCCCCTTTCTTTTCTAATCCATCCCTCAGCTATTACTACAGACCACTGGGTCCTAGTAACCCTCTGCTCACTGAATGCTGGTATCCACTGTTGCCCAGAGAGGAAGTTTCTTTTACTTTAATTGTAAAGATTTTTTGCAGTCATAAAGTTTTTCAGCTTTTCTATTATTCTATTATCTGATTGTGATAAAAAATATTTTCTTAGTTTAAACCTAATGAGCATAAAATACTCATTTTCCTCAATTTTCTTTCTTTATGTTCACATCACTAATCCTTTTTTTCAGGCTTGACTTGATGCCACGTGACCCTCTTCCTACATTTCCTTTAAACCTCTTCCTGACCAGGGCTTTGCAATGAAGACAGAAAATAAGTAATGGATAATAGAAACCCTCTGATTACTGAAATAAGTGTTGAGTTTTACAGCTAATGAGGAAAGGTTTACTTGTACTACAAAGTTTGTACAGAAATATTTGCAGCATCGATCACATTGGTGATTTTGCAGATTGCTGGGGAAAAAAAAGAAACAGCTACAGCAAACATCTTCTTTAATTTTATATAGCTGTGTATAGAGCATTTACTTATAGTATACTTGGAAAGAAAAGGAGTTTGTTCATTAAAAATATATATAGAAAATGCAAAAAAATATAAAGCGTCTTCAATCTATTGGCATAGTTTGTTTAATTACTAGCTAAGTAAATATATCTAAATGTAAGTGTATAAATACAGGAGCAGGACTTCTCCTGTCCTTATGTTATAAAGAATTTCAGCCCTATGGTTATAAAATGGACTGAAATTCTTCTGAAGCTAAACTTACAAAAGTATGAATACTACTTTATAATTACAGTAGTTTAATACCATAATAATGAAATGAACAAACCCCAGCCATCACGATTATGTAATAAGTGAAAGGTTTCTTTGGCATGTTTTCTCACACCATTGCCCCTGGTTTAGCCTCCACCTGGGCTCCCAGGATATTTCTCTAGCTCTCCTTTGCTTTCTCTTATATTGGATTTTTTCCTTTGCCTCGATCTCTGGACGAAAAGCAGTCTCAGAAAAATGGCTGTTTGGCCCCAGGTTAGAGCTGCAGCTCTCATCTGCAGAAACAGAAATCCCTCAAAAGACACTGCCAGGAAATCGGAGCCATTACCAGCGCTGATGTTTCACTTCCCCAGATGTATGACTTGCTGGTGGCTCTTTCCTCCAGCTAGTGACTGGAGGCTGACCTTACTGGACACCTACCAAGGCTCAGGAGGAGCATAGAACACATAATATAATGCAGGATTCTGTAATTCTGTGATTCACAATTCATCTGACTTTGCTGATGGGTTTCAGTTTGGTCAAGAAACAGCTATTTACACTCCCTGCCATGTTTTAATGATTAAAAAAGCTGCTTTAAATGTGCTGGCAGCTGTGGTGAGCTAATCAATCAGATGACATTGTGACACCTTTTCAACCAACATTTTCCTCAATAAGTTGGCTGCCTGTTTTTTGGGTGGTGGCCTTCTTAGGAGTGTCAACTGCAGTTTCCCCAGTCCTCAGTTTCACCTAATTTTAAACCACCTTGTGTCAACCATTTCCTTTGTTTCCTCACTTTTCTGGTGCTCTTTATGTGGGGTGCACACAGCTCCTTACAGATTCTGTGCAGGGACAGCGAAGCTGCACCCCACAAGAGCCCTACCCCTCTGTGGTGCCAAACAGAGGCAGCAGCAGCTGGCTTTGCTCACATCAGTCTCTTGGACAGAGAAAGAAAGAGGCAAAGAGAGGAAAGGGCAAACCTCTTATGATTTCAACTCTCCCAGAGGTGCAGGGAGATGGCTGCCCTTTTGTGTAAAGGAGTATGTGAAATGGAGGCCTTTTAGCCAGGAAAAAATGCAACCAGGTCATCAAGGCTGTCTGTGTGCCTTGGTGGTATCAGCCTCTGTGCAAACTGTAGGCTGTTGCTATCCCGTGAGTGCTTTACCAGGCAGGTGAATTAATGAGAAGTAAACAGCAGTTATGGCAAGGAAAGGCAAGTTTTCCTTCCCTGTAGACTCCTTAGAAAATTTCAACTTCTTAAATGACAACCTTCTCGCAGCAACTTTACCTTTTTTACAATACATTGTTTATTGGGGCAAAGCAGTATTTGCCTTTGCTTTATTTCCCTTCCCAAAGTTTGTTTGAGGTTATGCTTTAGACTGACTTTTGAAAAACAAAAAGATAGATTTCAGAAAGAGTTCAGGGCTTCTTTCAGTTAATTACAAAAATAAAAAAACAAACCCCTGCAAAAAAACCCAAAAAAACAAAAAAACAAAAAAACCCCAAAATAAAACCAACAAAAGAAATAAATAATGTTCTCACAAGGGAAGGTTTATCACAGGTTTCAAGAGAAAGCAGAGGCAGGTCCAGTGCAAGTGCTTCTGAAAATCCTGTATGAGTATTTTGGTAATTGCTGCATGTCTCTGCTCTGCACTATGCAGAGGCTGTTCACACTGGGCTGCTGTCTCTGTAAGAAAAGTGAGAAGTAATGGGAGCACCCATTATTTGAAACTGTATTGGTGCACTGACAAAGCAGGGAGTACCATTTCCATGTGCCTGAGATCTGTCAGCCAGAACTGCAGCTGGAGCAAGATCTGTTGTCCAATCTTATACGATGAAATCCAATTTCACTTTGGAAATTGCTCCATTTTAGAAAGCTTGGAGAAAGAAGGATTTCTGTTATATGCTTGCAACTGCTGGTTGTTTTTTCCCAAATTACCCTGGAATATAGAAAATGGTACTGAATGTATATGAATGGGTAAATCATATGTGTGCAGGGTAGACACACCACACCTTCTGAGTCTGTATTTGATGTGTGCCTATGCAGATTGAATCAGCACCTTGAACACACTGGACTGGCTCAATGCTGACTCATGTCAGGAAGGGATTCTGCATATAATTTTGAACAGATGTAGTTGAAACTTCTTTAAACTTATGTAGGGAGATTTAAAAGGCTCTCCAAATCTTCTGACTAGGCATAAACCAGTGTCTTTATAGTGTTACAGATACTGTTTGAATCTATTTCATCCTGCCTAAATAAATGGCTTTCTCCGTGAGGCTTTTATAGGCTGGAGGTTAATGGATGACAAAGATCTGGAAACCAAAGGTTGTTGCCAGCTGCAGGTGGGAGGGGCATGGAGGAGTTTATTTATGTGGGAGCACACATAATCTTAAGTTATGGTGGCTATTTCCAGGCTCCTAGGTAAAGGCTGTAAAAAAAAAAATCAGGGTTTTGCCTTGTACAAGGGCCCTGTCTCATAGTGCTTCATCTTATATGCCTGAACATTTGCTTTCCCAGGTTTATTGAGCCCCTTGAAGTGTTATTGCTACTGCTGGCTAAAGCTGAGCTTCACCTGTTGCCCTCAACACAGTGAGGTGGCAGCTGAACTGTTCTTTGGCCCCACCTTGTCTCTTTGGTAGCATCCTGTGGCCCACAAGAACATCCTGGGTAAGAAATGATGTAAGGGAAGCAATTCAGGAAATACCTGGATGTTCGACTTCCTTTCATTTTATGTAGAAAACCAGATGTGCCAAGAAGCTCACTCCAGTGATGATGGTTGCAGTACAGCAAAAAGATACTGAGCCCAGCAAAAAAAAAAAAAAAAAAAAAAAATAAAAAAAAAAAAAAAAAAAAAAAAAAAAAAAGAATGGTTCACTTTTGTTTCTGTTGCTGTAATTTTCTGACCATAGAGTCAGGCTGCCCCATTGGAGCCTCTGGAAAAGTGGGTGGCTGGCTAAAAGCAGCCTCAAATATCACTGTACATTGTTCTGGGGGCATTGAAATAAGGAGTTAGTGCAAAGTAGCAAATATAAAGAAATTCATACCAACACTTGAATTCTACCAACTTTCCTATGAAAGAGGTCTTGAGATTATTATATATAAAGTTCAAAGAATAGGTCGTAAAAAATATAAGCACCAAATACTGTTTGACTGATTTGCACATCTAGTTAAATCACTAGCAGATAAAACTGCCTTTTCTTTTATCTCAGCTACAAAAAGGCAAAAACTAAACTGGAAACAAAGGCCCAAACAAAAAAGAAAAACAAAGAAGTTTTTCTTTTAAAATACTGCCTTATTTTCTGTTTAGTCAATAAGAAAGACATACAAACTTATCACAAATCTTGAAAAACGGAAATTGAGGTGGATACTGCCCCAGATTGGGGGATCAAAATCAAAGGCTGTTGTGTGACCAAAGTGCTGGTAAGTCTCCTTTTAGTTTCTTGCTCCTAGAGATAGGGAAGGAGTTTCTTCTGAGGAGTGATTCCATAAATTCTCTCAGATGCTTACTTCATTTCCAGTTCCAGTAATTACCAGTACTGTTGTTTTCATGGGTGGCATGAAGAGCAGAAGTGTGTTACTTCTTTCTATTGGAAATGTCTCCGTTAATTTTTCCATCCACATAAAATGGATGCTTTAAATTTTTGTGGTGACCTACAAGAACCTAGACAAGAACCAGCTGTTAAAAACACATAGATGTGCCTGAAATTAGATACTCTGTGGGAACTTTGCAGATATGATCCCTTCTTTTGGCCAAACTAGTCAAAAGCCATCTCTTCCTTTGTTAGAGGAGAGTTGAGACAAAAAATAAGGCTGTAACTTGTAATACATTGATGATAATTTTCCAGAAAAAGACTATTTAAAGAAATGGGTTCAAAGCTGCAGAAATTATCCTCACAATTCTCAGATATGTGTTCAAGAAGTCCTTGAAATATTTAAGTGATCAGCACTGCAAAGGAAATACAATTATCCCAGCTGAGGGACTGAGGCAGAAAGACTTTATTGGTACCACCTGTGAAGCAAGAACTGTTCACAGATTAGCCACTGCACTACCAGGCCTCATTTGTGCTATCAGACTGTGGATTTTGTGCAATTTTGTTTCCAAATTTGGCATCTTCATGGGAGGATTAAGTAATGGACAGATAGCAGGGTGGAGAACAATAGGATTAGGATAGGGAAAAGACAGTCCTTTTCTCCACTCTCTTATAATGCAAGAGTGCAGCTGTAATCTCTCACCTTATTTTAGCTGTGCTAAATTTCCTCATATTCCTTTTTCTACTTCACTTGTGCAGTGATTTTTTGATTCTGCCAAAGCACCATCCATTCTCTGCTCATCCTCCTTTTACCTTGTCGGTTTGCCTTGTGTATTCAAACATATATTTCCTGGAGAGCCCTCCATGGCATCTTCCAACTCCCAGGTTGACTGTCCACATTTGTCTCAGGCCATTTTAACACAGCAGTCAAGAAAGAAAAGAAAGTACCAGAGACAGTCCATCAGAGGGTTATGAAGATGATCGGGTGCTGTGGTTCTTGTCCAGGTCAGCATAAGGGGATGTGACCAAGATGTTGTCTTATTCATTACCACCTTACATAATTTCCAGAGGTGGGGAAAAGGGATGCCCTGTCTCACTTCCAGAGACAAGGACATTCCTTTCTGGTGGAACAAAGCATGGGGGAGTGAAGAGCCCATCGACCATAGTTCATTGTCTCGTGGTCTTGCTGTGTGGGGTCAGGCTTGGGGAGAATTTTGCCTGTAAACCACCCTCTCTTCGTACAATTTTTTAGTTAATACTGATGCTGTTTTTGTTTGTTTTCTTATCTCACTGCTGTTTCCAGTAAGCTGTTCTTATCTCAACCTGTCATTTCTGGGTTTTGTGTTTCCCATTGAAGGGAGCAGGGGAACAGCCTATAGTTTTCTTTTTAGGGGAAGTACTAAACTGAGGAATACCACTCCTAAACCATTACATTAGGGGATTGGAGCACCTCTCTTATGATGAAAGACTGAGGGAGTTGGGCCTGTTTAGCCCGGAGAGGAGACAACTGAGAGGGGACCTTATCAATGTATACAAATATCTTCAGGGCAGGTTTCAAGAGGATGGAGCCAGGCTCTTTTCTGTAGTGCTCAGTGACAGTACAAGGGACAAGAGACACAAACAGAAACACTGGAAATTCCATCTGAATATGAGGAAAAAATTGTTTACTTTGAGAGCAACTTGTCTGTTTATGAGATTACAAACAATTACTGGTTTCTTATGAATCAAAATATTTGTGAAACTCAAAGATGCTACCAACCCTTATTTCTCTGCTACAGGTTTTTCTGAAAAAAAGCCTTATTATGGCTTAATTTCTGCTAGAAGAAGGATTAATTTCTGATTGTTAATACTGAAGGAAAACTATATAATACTATTGCAAATCTAAAATGGGAACACAGTCAAAAAAGCAGCATAATTTCGCTTTCATCAATGGGGATTTCACTAATCAGTGATTTATGAAAATCCAGTCCAAGGAAATAACATCAGTTGGAAACCTTGAAATCTAATGTTCTCACACTGACAACAGCAAAGAGAAGAAAAAAAGAAACATAGTGCAGCTATAGGACAGATATCAAGTGTCTCAAGCTCAGACTGAGTTTAATGCTTTGAGGCTTTGGATCTTGGAAGAGTGTGAAACAGCTGTGAAAACTGTTTGGTCTGAAACATTTTTTCCTGTATGACAGTGTAATCCCTTAGATTTTGATGAAGTTATTCCAGATTTGCTTGCATGTGATGTTAGAACATGGCCTATCACTATCCTTTCTTCAGTATTCTGTAATTCAGTTTGAAAATATGGCAGTTTAAACTGGATTGACCTGACTAGAAGAGTCTGTATCTCATAGGAATGAGAGTGAATTAGGTAGAAACTTGAAAATACTGACATTAGTAAAGCAGCTTATTCGAAGTACTTTTCTGTATACTATTCTGTACAAAGTCCTAAACACCTAATTTTGACTGCTTTTGACTTCTGGCATTTATTTCCATTGAAAAGGTGTAGTGACATGCAAATGTTTACACCATCAGGTGTAAAAATTTGCATGTCACTACACCTTTTCAATGGAAATAAATATTTTTATATTTCCATTTTTCAATGGAAATAAATATTTTTAAAAGCTTAAGCCATGTTTCTAATTGCATATGTATTATTTCACAGTGTAACTGCATGCTTTTTAAAAAAATGCACACCCTTGAAATACATAACTAATTTTACATTAAGTTTTTCTCTTTTCTTAATATCACAAATAATGGCTTTCATAATTATGAATTAAAACAAGGTTTTTATTCTAGTGAATTAATAATATTTACAAATCTACATTTATTACATAGATTGTCAAGGCCTTTTTTTTCAGTGGGTTCTATTTCTGTCTGGACAGGAACATTTTCTTGCTACACAGTATTTGTTACTGACACTACACAAACTCTTATTCCATAAAATATGAGTGGTAAAGAAATACAACTGCTATATTAAAAGGGTCTTGTTCAAAAATCTAAACCCCATTGGAAGTGGCAAACAAAAGCATCCAGTCAGCTCCATCCTACAGCAGATGACTATGATATTAGTTGCAGGTGCTCAGCTTTTCAGCATGTCTTTCTCAGCCCGATGTGTCCTTTGAGAGGCAATGGCACATACTGCAGCACATGTTCACTTGCTCTACCTTTGTGCCGCAGTTCTTTACTCTGTAAAATGTTCTTCTCAGCACAGAAAAGCAGCTGCTGAAGAAACTGCTTCGGACCGAGGGTGAGGGCACTGATGGCAGGATCACTGAGCAAACTCCAGTAAAGACAGAGAGAAGGAGACGGTGCAGAGACACCGAAGGAGCTTCTGTGAAAAACAAAAATATCAGCATTATTGCCTGTCATCGAACCCAGGTGAGATTGAAAACACACTAGAGGTTTTTTGGCTGTAGATCTATGGACCTGTATTATGCTCGACATGAAATGGTTCACCTTAGATTAAGGAAAAAAAGTATTTTGCAGAAATAATAATGTATACAAATATCTTCAGGGCAGGTTTCAACTCTATCAGTGATGATGATGGATTTTTTTACACTAGAAAGAAAATAATTCCGAAGGGATTTATATGTATCTTTTGAAAGTTTCATTGCCGAATGTTAAATTAATTAATTAAAAATTCCAATTGACAGAGACTTCAGGAATGTCTATAGCTGGTTAAATTATCCAAACACTACACCAGTGCCTCCTGAAAATGGTGGCAGACAGCCAAGTGCACCAAAATGGATGCTTGTTACTTAATTTACTTATGTTAAAATATATTTTATTGTAATCATTTGTAGTGAGAGATTTACCCTGGAAGAACCCCAAAAGCTTAATGTGAAACATGCACAACTATTTCTGTGAGTGCTTTATTTCAGGCAAAGGTTTTTTGCATTGCTCCAGCCATGCAGCGATCTGTAAAGGGAACCTACTCTGATACAGTTTGAAAAGTGCATTTTGTACTTGGCTCTCCCTTTGATCGACTTAATCTGGTCTTTTTTGTAGTTCTAAATGAGGCCTATGGGCTGACAATGTAGCTGTTTAAAGGGGATTTTAGGGGATAATAGCCAATGCAAATAGTGCCATGAGAATGGCAACGTGCTTTTGCACTTTCAATCACATAATAACAGCAAAGAAAGCTTTTAAAAAAGAATTGAAATTTTGTGGCTTGCCATCTGGGATTATTTGGGGAAACAGTTCTGAATACTATGGTTGTGTAAAAGAATGGTACTATGGGACACTGTTAAGCTGACACATTTCAGATGGCACCCTTATGCTAACTGCTGCAAAGTTGGCTAGCGGTTTTTTTTTATTATTTTCTTTCTTCTGGATTATCTGCAAAAAATTCTCTTTGCTGGTATTTGGGGCTGAAAAACTTTTCTATTGTTAAAGAATTCAATTCAAACCCCTTGCAGCTGCTGATCCCTTTATTGTTCCATACGTTATGTATACGCGTCTCAGTTGAATGTAGCCAAGCCTTTTAGTGCCTTAATAGGTGTCTGTATAAAGGTCATTTATTCTGCAGTACTTGTTTTAACAAAAGTTTATACACAAACAACAACTGCAGCTAAAACATTCACATTAATCAATGCTCTTTGCAGTGTAAAATGCAGAGAGAAAAAGCCTAAGTGGAGAAAGTATGTCCAAACATGAGAACTCTTTCCATACTTAACTCTGAAGCAGCATATATTTTAGACTCCATCCTCAAAAACCAAATGAAAAAGCCTTTTCAAAGCTATTCTGAGCAAGGATTCCACACTTTTCAGGACAAGTGCAATTTTGATGAGGTCAGAGAAAGTTGTAATACACTTATCAGTGATAAGTCCGTTATAGGGAATCAGCAGGCTATGTGGTAAATATATATATATATATGTATGTTTGACTTCTCCTTTCCAATTAGTTTTGGAACTGAGCTTTAGGCTAGCCAGCACCTTGACATTTCAGTTGGCATAGTTGCCTTCCTTTCTCTTCCTGTTCCCTTTGTCTCAGCTCCAACTGGCTGCCCTTATAAATGGTCCTTGAGGAATTAGGGTGCATATCAGATATCTTAGATGAGAAGAACTGAGTACACTTCTCTGGCACATAAGATTTTTCTTTTTATAGAAATATTAAAATACCATCTGTAAGTTTTAGGAATGTAGGTCATGTCCATGGAGAGTTTCAATTTAAGGTTATGACAGATGTTGGATGGTAAATTAAATATTTGGCTCCAAGTCTGTAAATCAACTTGGTTCCATCGACTTCCCTGGAGTTAGTTCTGCTGACACACATGTAATGAGATCAGATTTTGACTATCTAAGTACTCAGTTGAGCTCAGCAGAATATAAATCCTTCAGTGATATGAGGGATGAGGTTTGTCAGGAAAATAATGGGCAAGCAATTGTGGGGACATGTAAGAAGCAGGACCAAAGAAGTCCAACTGCTTGATCTCTGAAAGAAGAAAATAGGGAGAAGAAAAAATAGAGAAAGCTGTATTTCCTTGTTTGCTGTTTAATATTTTTTTAGCATTCTTGGGAATAATAGATTATGCTCTTATATCTAAATATGGGATTTTTAAATGTATAGCAATGAACTTATTAGTATTGCTGCTAGGGGCAGGGTTAGTGTAAAAACTCCACAAGTCTCTGTCAAGATTTATGTATGTATTACAGTTACTCTGTACTAAAAACTTAAGAATCAATGGTTACAGCAGAGGTTTGTGAAAAATTGACATGTATTCCACTGTGTTGATCACTTGATCTACTGCTGTGGGCTCTGCCAGGTAGGTGAGGACTGTTCTGTCAGGGAGTGCAGTGAAAATGCCCTGTGTCTCCAGTCTCAGATGCCAAGCTAGCACAGCTCAGGTGCTCTAAAATGCTACCTGTGCCACAGAGAGAGGCTGCCTGCACTGCCACACACAGGATTTAGGGAGTGTCTTTTCCACTGCAGCTACATGCAAATAGATGGAAAGTGCAGCGTTTGGAAAGTTGGTGTACTGTGTGCTTCACTGTTAATCTCGTGGATACCTACATAGTGCTCTAGCTGAAGCTTCCAGGTGGTCTTCAAAACCTGCCAAATGTATATTGTATTGTAATAATCCCATTTGGCAATAGCACCGACACAGCTAACTGTGGCTAGGTCCTCATCCAAGCAAAATGACTGCAATTTTGCCAGAGAGGACAAGGTGCCAATGCACTTGGCTAGTGTGATGACTGGTCAAAATTCCATATCAGAAAATGCAAATCCTTCTTGATTTGGCAGGTAAATCCTATCACTATAAATATCCTAAATATTTAACAGTACAGTGATTCTATGGGAGAGATACAGAGTAGCCATGACAAGGCACTGCAGAAGGCCCTGCAAGAACAGCAGGAGGGGTAGAGAATGCTATTATCAGGAGTGGAGGGAAAAACTTCCTCCTCTCCATAAATATTGCCTTAATTAGACTAATAAAACATAAGGAACTAATAAACAAACCCAAGCAGAATGTGCTGTCAATCACAGAGGCATGTTTCCTATATGAGAAACAGAATTTTCTGCTAAGTTGATTCCATCCTGAAAGGTGAGGAGCAGTAGGCAGTGTCCATCAGAGGAGCAGGAGGCCACTGATCAGCTGCTTGGCAGCGTTCTGCTGCACTGAGAAGTAGCAGGTCTTGGCCAGCACAGCTGCTGCTGTGTGCAGACACTCTGGGAAGGCAGCACCTGGCACCAGGTTCTTGAAGACATTCTGAATGAGGTTGTTCTGCAAGAGAACAGGAGGAAATCCAACACTATGCTTTGGGTTGACATGATCACGCCATTTGGTAAATATTATTCATCTATTTTAAGTCAGGCAATGGGTCGATCCACACTGCTAACTACATTTGTTGTTCTGGATACCTTAATATAAGAGTATTCCCAAAATAATTGTGTACCTAATTTGATTTTTCTGAAAAAGGTGAAATGTTTGTAAGATACTATTATGCCCACCTCAGGTCAAATTTAATAAAGTGAGGAATCAGTCAAATATCTAAATGGCTTTTGCAATGCATCTGCAGCCAAGCCTTTAGCTGGTTGATATCCTTTTACCTTGCTCTTCAAATTGCAGACGTGATGTCATGAATCCCAGAGTATCACTCTTCAGTGGTTTGGGTTTTTTTTCCTTCTTTTTAAGAAATTCCATTGCTTCAATTTCTGCCATATTAATGACTGCCATGTATGTGCAAAATAGGCATTTGCATCAAATTAGTGTTTAATATTGCATGATGCAGCAGGTGTAAGGGCAAAATGCATCTCTGTGATCCCGGAGAAACACCTACACTCCTTCAGCTTGCTCCATCACTGTATCAGCTATAAGAGGCTTTATAGCAAAAACAAACCAATATTAATATTTAATACTATATTCTGAAAGAATGATTCTGACTTAAAAGCTGGAGTGATCACTAGCAAAAAAAAAACCTCATGAGTTGATAAGAAAGCTGGTCATTTGATCAAAAGTTTAAAATAAGTGCTCAGCAATGTGAGTTTACTGATTGGTGACAGAAAACTTTTTAATTTGCTGGATGATATACAACTAGAAAGTTGCATTCTTGTGTATCAACTCACACTTAATCTCTTAATCTTTGAGAGCACTCTATTCTTCCTGATGCAGAAAAGCTAGTAATTATATTATAAAAATAGCTAAATACCCAGGATCTATATAATTATTTTGTCACTCACAACTCAATTATTTTGGTTCAGTATGTGCATTTTGCCTTTAATACAATACATGCATAATTCCTTTACTAGAAAACCTCAAACTCAAAATCCTATGGCAGTAAATGTCACAAAAGTTTTTACACGAAAGACTTACATGTATTTGTTTGTAGCATATTGGAAAAGTTGGCAGGCTGTGCAAGAACTGCAGAAAAGTTATGGTTTAATAGTTTCTCTGTTTTTATCTCCAGATTCTCTGATTAGATTTGTAGATAAATTATGATTGTAGCTGCTTCGCAAACATGTAGTAATACATGGACTCTGCCCTGATGAATGTAAAAATCTGCTAACGTTGTCAGGGTGTGTGAGGGTGATTTCTCAGCACAGAGTCCACTGGTACTTTTCATGGGAGATGTTACCAGCTGCATGGAGTTTTTTCAGTCTTTCCCCAGTTTCTTTTGAAATGCTTATTCTCATGTGAATAAAGCTTTTTGTTTTAATGGGCAAGGTGAGAGTAACAGGTTTAAAGTTACTGACTCCTGTGATTTGGTGCAGGAATGCCATATTCCTTGTGACTGAGAGCATCATGCTGGATCCATATTAACCAGCGTACACTTCCAGTAAAGAAAGTAAAAATAAAAGTGGTTATGCCATTTCTCTTTTATCCTTCTGTGTAACACAGCTTAGGTTTTTCATTGTCTTGTATCATTCATAGATATTATACTCCAGAACTGTGAAACAGAATGAACCATAACAAAGAAAATCTTGTTTGAATACTTAATCACCTTGAATTCAGGCGAATCTTAGCCATTTTGTACTTCCTATCTCAGATAAAAATGACTGGCACAAACAATTACCTTAGAATAAATCATGACATAGCTGGGAGGTGAAGAGGCCTCTGGGATAATCAGGCTTAGTTCTTACTCTGAACACAGTTCTGTTTGGCTAATCATGGTCTGCCAATCTAACTGGCTTTCTGGAGATTTGAATATTTGATAGGCTGATCCTAGCTCTTGTTTTCTTTCCTGTAAATGAAGGCATCACAGTAGTGCATAAAGCACCTCTAGGAGTTAGTAATGTGTTGAGGAGATATAGTAACGTTCTTTGATCAGGACACCATTCCTCTGAGCAAAGAAGGGCAAACATCTCACAGGAAGAGTGCTGAAGCCCATACATGACACAAACTGGGAACTGGAACGTTTTTTGAACTCTCATTTACCTTGGAAGAGGAAATGTTTTTTAATGTGCTGAAGGCTGAATTAATTATGTAACTGTTGAAAAGGAGCCTACCAATCACCAGACAAGTAAAGACGAGACTATTGTAACCTTGAATGACTACAGGATTTGCTGCCAGTTCAATTTAGTGTTCAATTTGTTGCTGATGTTCCTTCTTTCCAAAAATGCTGGAGCCATACAGTAGAAAACACAGGGCACATAGTGAAACATTGCTTCTTAGGTCAGCAAGAGTTTAGATGGCTGTTACTGATGTGTCACTTTGCTTTGCTAAATACACTCTGGAACAGGGTAATGAAAGTTGGCTTTGTCATTAGGTGCTGAACTTGGAAAGCCTCAGTTCTCAAATAACACATCTTTGTTCTGGAGGGTAATTATAGTAGCTGATTACAGTAGTAAGTGTTTCTTGTCTGTGATGGCAACCAGTAGGGCAGTAGAGAAGCTTGTTATGCTAAAAAGCAAGCAGATCGAGTTGCCCCTTTGTTTGTTTTTCTATAAAGCTTACCTCCTCTTCTAGCAATTCCTCAGAAAAAAGCCTATGTGGAAGCAGAGACCACTGCTAGGACAGGAGGAATGCCGTGGTACAACTTCACTCTTCACTCATCTCACTTTTCTGTAGGAAGGGAGCAATAGAAAGATATCACAGGGCTAGTTTATTCTTAGACAGCTTTCATTTAAGCTGCTGTCCTGAAGACTGGTATTGCATTTCCAGGTTCCATCTTACACTTAGAGCGATACAGACAGAAAAGCTTTTTTGTTTAAATTACACTAAGTCTTTCAGTGTTTTGCAGGATGCTTTGCTTACTCCGGTTGACATGCAGATCTCAGGAAGCAGTCTCTAGACATGCAATATGTACTGGTGTGTTTTTATTTCTTGTAACAGTTGTTAGACATCAGCTGTGCATGGATATCAGCAGATATGAATATCTACCTCCAGACAGACTGAGCATCAAATCTTCACTTCTGTCTGGCATTTGGTTCTTCATATCCAGGTGACTTACCTGTGGAGATGTAGGTGTATTAATTTAGGTTGAGCTCTTGAGTCTTCTGAAAATAAAGGACCATAAAGACACTGTCACAATTTGGCACACTTGTTACCAACAGGTGTCAGTGTTGTAGTGTTTTTATTGCTCAGAATCTGCTCCTGCTCTGCTTTGCCAGGGAAGATTTGCTTCAGATGCTTCAGTAACACAACACACACACTGATGCACATATGGCTTTGACACATCCTGTCCTCAAGAACTGTTACAGAAAGAAGTACTTTTTTCCTGGTCATGCATGATAATGAAGGCTATTTGGAGAATGTTTCATATTGAAGGTTGCTAAATTAAACAAAGCTCATCTAGTGATACAGCAATAGATAATGACAGTGTCTGGGAAGTGAAAGGAAGGATATAAATCACTGTAAGTCTAGCTGATGGAAAAGAAGCTTGCAGAACTGGCAGCTACCCTCTTCTTAAATAAGCGCTAAACTTGTCTATAGTCTCCGCTTGATCCATTAAAGGAAAATGTTTTCCTTATTTTCTCTATAGCAACAAGTAAATATATTTTTTTTCTTTTACTGATAGTGACAACAAGAATCTAGTCATAGAGACTTTTAAGTGAAATTAAGGGTACATGTGACAGAACTAAGATTTGTTGGATCACTTTCAAGCACCAAAGCCAAAATATTTTAGGAATGTCATCTAAACTAAAGATTTGCATCACAGTTAAGCCCATAAATAACAGATTTATAAAGATTCCTCATCTCTTCCTCACAAATATTTGCCTTACTGAATTTTCACACAACTCACAGAGCCTGTGATTTGTAGAAGAAACCTGGTTTGGTACCCACATTTCTAATAGATGAGAGCAGGTAAACTCCCATATTAGCTAAGCAGAACAGCTCAGCATGTGTTTCTGTCCAGAGGCCTTCAAAAGTCACACACTAGGTGCCTATATGTCACCCTGCCTGGCAGAGATGTTCTGAGTATATCTAGCTCGCAGTGGCATCACTGAAAGCAAAAGATAAGGACATCTCCATTTCACATATTTTATATATGCAAGAGCAAAGAGATTTCTGTTTTATCTTTTTTCATTTCCAGGGACAAAATAATTTTCTTCTTACTTTAGCATCATATTGAGACACCTTTCCTCATTTTTAATCCCATCTGCTATGACCTATCAGGCATTTAACAATCTTCTGTCTGGATGACTCAGGGTACGATTAATTTTTCAAGTTTTATTACTCCCTGAGGGTACTGTTCTGGAAAAAAAACCATGGAGACAGGTTTCTTTAAGATATTCAAGACTGACATTCGAAAATCCTAGGTGGGGGTAAAAAATGGGAAGTTTCATGGGGTGTTGTATATAGAGGCAATATTTTGTTGGTGCTATAATTTTTTGAACCTGGTAAGTGTGAAAGCTCTATCTAAGAAAGTGTCTGACTCAGAAAAAGAAAAAAGGTTTATATGTAATAGATTATAATCTGAGAAATGATTCATTTGTCACAAGCCTTCCTTATTTATGCAGTTGTGTGATGCAGAACTGTCAGTCTCGGTTGTTCAAATACTAGAAGCTGAGCTTCCAAAGCCTTGTCTTAAAATCGTGATTTAAAAGATAATGGGTTTGTTGTGGTTTTAAGCCCAGCTGGAGATGAAACACCATGCAGCTGCTCACTCAACTCCCTCTTCCCCCCCTGCCCTGGTGGAACGGGGAGAAGAACCAAAGTAAAACTTTTATGTTGACATAAGAACAATTTAATAATTGAAAATAAAGTGAAATAGAGTAATAAATGTAAATAATAACGATAATAAAAAGAAAAAATATCCAAGTACAGTACAGTACAGTACAATTGCTCATGACGCACTGACTGATGCCAGACCCCCTTCCTGAACCCAGATTGGACATCCTTGATGGTAGCATGGTAACTCCCCCAATTAATATACTGNGTTCAAATACTAGAAGCTGAGCTTCCAAAGCCTTGTCTTAAAATCGTGATTTAAAAGATAATGGGTTTGTTGTGGTTTTAAGCCCAGCTGGAGATGAAACACCATGCAGCTGCTCACTCAACTCCCTCTTCCCCCCCTGCCCTGGTGGAACGGGGAGAAGAACCAAAGTAAAACTTTTATGTTGACATAAGAAAAATTTAATAATTGAAAATAAAGTGAAATAGAGTAATAAATGTAAATAATAACGATAATAAAAAGAAAAAATATCCAAGTACAGTACAGTACAGTACAATTGCTCATGACGCACTGACTGATGCCAGACCCCCTTCCTGAACCCAGATTGGACATCCTTGATGGTAGCAGGGTAACTCCTCCAATTAATATACTGGGCATGATGGTCTAGGACATGGAATATCCCTTTGGTCAGCTTGGGCCCCCTGTCCTGCTGTCCCAGCTATGCTTCCTCTCAGGTTGGTTTTTTTTTATTTGCATATCTCCTCACTGGCAGAGCATGAGACAGTGAAAAAAAGAACAGTGCTTAGACTTAGAACAAACATGATTTAGCAAAATCCCGAAACATCAGTGCGTTACCAGCACCATTCTCATTACAAATACAAAACATAGCGCTGTAACCGCTAGTGAGAAGAAATTAACTCCATCCTAGCTGAAGCCAGGACAGGATTATATTTGCTAACTTAATGAAGTTTTTTTATCCCTTTGAAAAACATGCTTAAACCAGCATAGTGCAAAGCAGAAAAGACTCCTTATTTCCCTCCAGAAGTGGATAAGAGCACAAGGGTAAGATGGTAGACATCAAGTTAAAATTGCCTTTTTCAGGAAAACTGTTGTATTTGGGAACTAAGTAATCACTACTGCATGAGAGTTACCTGCTGTAATGTGCTGACTTGGTGCTGTATGCAATAGTTATAAGGAAGAGAAAAGCACCTATACTTAAATGTAGCAAAACATGTAAATACTATGTGTGCATAGTGCTTTATTGTGTTGGCTCCTTGGAAGGCAAAGGCAGACAACCAGTTGTATGTTTGTGTAAAGTAAATGAATAAATATCTCTGATTCCATGCTACAGAACATGTAAAAAAACTGATCTTGACAACAGAAGTTGATAGCAAAGGGTTTTTATTGCATTGTTTAGTGTTTGTGACGAAATATGAGAAATAAGCAGGTTATGTTGCTGTGGCTGATGCAGAGCATACTTGCACTGTATGCATTAAAGAAACCATTCAACAGAAGTTAACTCATGAGAGTATAACATTTTTGCTAAGTTTAGCAAGAAATCGGTCACAGAAATGTTGGCTCTGTGGCACATCTGCAAGTGTCTTACTGAGTTTATATAATGGCAGCTGTTGCTGTTTTATGTTGCTGATAGAAACAAAGCCAGAGTTGAACTGAAGCCCAGTATCAGAGTTGCTCTGGTTTAGATGAAAATCATAAAGTTCATGCAGTGGGTTGACCCTAGCCAGCAACCGAGACCCCACTCACCTGCTTGTCCACTCCCCTTTCCCCCTAGTATGAGGAGAAACTAGACAGTGGAAATACTCATGGGTTGAGATCAAAACAGTCTAATAGAAGCAAAATCTGAATGTGCAAGGAAAGAAAAAAATGCATTTATACACTACTTTTCAGTGTTTGGTAAGCAGAACCTCAGCATATGTAATGCCATAAACCCAAATGTCACCCCTTAGTCTTTCCTTGAGATTTTATTGCTGAACACAATTTCATGGAATATCCCTTTGGCCAACTCAGGTTGGCTGTCCTGGTTTAGCTGCCTCTTGGTTTCTCACCTACCAGTAGCCTCCTCGCTGTGTGGGAGATATTCAGCCAAAAGTGAGCCACTGCTGTGTCATCAGCATTGGTTTAGTCAGAGAGCCAAAATGTACCACCATAGAGGCTGCTATGATGACAGATAACTCTATCACAGCCAGACCCAACACAGATTATCAAGACAGAAAATGTGGGGCATGAAGGAGTAATTAGAAATGTGTACCCTCATTTCTCCCCCTGCCTGCCCCTCGCTCCCCTTGCTGTCTCCTGCTTGAAAAATTAGTGGTCTGGAGAAAAAAAAGCATGGTCCTCATCAATACCTGTCACTCTTCTCTGACAGAAACTGAGTGAGTGTTTTATGCACACAAGTTCGTTGCAGTGAGACATCCTGTTTGCAGTCATTTAAATTCTTCCTCAATATCAGATGTCACAGATCTTCTGAAGAAGAATGGTAATTCCATAGGACATGCTGAAGCAAATTACGCAGAAATGTAGGTTCAACTTTAATAAAAAAGATGGCAACAGTGCTTACAATGTGTCACACTTTATATGATATATGAAAGAAAATCAAATACCATCTATAACCTCAGTCTTATTCATGTCACTAGAAGTTACAGACACAAAACTGAAAATGCTCAGCAAAAGTAAAATGGATTGGTTACTTTATTATATTAGTATAAAAGACAACTGGCATTGTATTAATTCTTATTACAGATTATTCACATTAATATAAAAGATGATGAAGCATAAGTTTTATGACTTAGCAGTGGGTTTCATTTATTTTAAGGTTCCAAATACTATCTAAATCTTTGCACAGTCTTTTGGGGCATAATGCACCTCCTGTCTGTAGTGACATAGTTGAGTGTAAATACAGGAAAATCATTGATATCATAAACATTTAACGTAGGGCTATTTTTTAGATCGCGCTGCTGGGAAATAGAATATGATGTTGTTGCTGATGTAATGTGAGGGACTGAATTTCCTTTCCTAGAGTTGGCTGTACCACCTAGGGCTGCCCCAATGGCACAGTACTCACCACAACCTTGCCCTGTTCCCAGAGTCTACCACTGGGCCTTCCAGGTATATGTTTCTCTGAGGCTTCCAATCCTCCAAACAGAAACAGAGATGATCCCCTGAAATTCACATTCTAGAAAACATTTTCCTTTTTTCTCAAATTAGCAATTAAATTCAATTAGCTAATTAAAATTCATGCGAAGACACAAGATCACAAGGCTATTTGCTGATTGATGGTCCCTTGTCTGTTCCTGGCCCCTGACTTCACTGAAGTTTCAAACTTATAGTGGGGTCTGTGAAGTCCTGCTTCTTAAGGCAGGAATCACCTGATTGACAATAACCCTCAAATGTGTAAACATTGTCTCCTGAAAACAGAACTCTCCAAACACAGGTAGCCAAGAGCTTTGGGCCTTCACAGATACCTTCCTCAAGGTGCTACCCATGAGAGCTAGACTGGTTCTGTGAGTATTTGCCTTTGGGATCAGTGCAATACATTCCTAACTCCTGTTCTGTTAGCGTCCACATGCTGGCCTTGAATCAAATCAAGTAGAGAGCCTGATCTGTCCCATCCATCCAGTTCTGTTTGAAAAGCTGCCAGGTGACAGCATTGTTTCTGGTCAGCAATCTGTTAATGTGGACTAGTTTAATTATTCCTTCTTGTATTAGCTACCTATAAAGGTTGTAATCAGCTTAACTTTGATCAGGTAAAAATTAAATGAAGCATTGAGGTGAAGACGATAGATCGAAGGCAAAATGAGCTGTCTGCAGCAAAATACAACAGAAAAGGCAAGAAATTAATTACAATGTCAAGAGCAATACCCCGAAAGTAAGATTTTAAAGTCTCTTAGGACAACAGTTTAAATAACCCAGAATCATTGCTAGTGAGGCCCAGAAGGCAGTTGCATAGATAATATTTCTAACTTCAGCATTGGGAGTAAAAACCATGGCTTAACCCCAGATCAGTTGCAGAGTTTCCAGCCTCCGAAGCTTCCAGCAACAACAACTTTTTTCTTCTATTACCTGCTGGCATTATACTATTATTAATGCATAATTATTCATTATAATATAATTATATATTATATCTAATATATAAAAATTATATTAATATTATACTATATATAATTATAATATTATTAATGGCTAGGCTGCTAAAACTGTAGTATGAGTAGTGGTCCTCCAAAGGCAATACTGCACATACAGACCTCAGAACAAGCAGAGCTCACCTGCTAATAGGGAGAATGCAAAAGGTCATTGGATATGTGTTACACAAACAAGAGTGATATGAAACATGAAATCGAGGTGCTAGAAATATAGCTAGAGCTGCATTCTGAACTGTATTGAAATTTGTACTGGCACAAATACAAGCAGGTAGAGTTAATGCAACTGAAGAAATTACTGTTCATTCTCCAGTAACTTACTTCTCTTCACAATTCACTGACCATGAGCTCTTAGTCTATTACAGTGGCAAGAAAAATGGTTTATTTAAACTCAAATGCAATCCTTATAGATTAAACTGTCACCTGAATAGGTCACAGCCTTAAGAGACTTTTCATCAGATGAGACATATTTTAAAGATAAGTTTTCTTGCTGAAAGAAGGTAACAGTAGTGCTGCTTTTAAAACCTAGTTATGAGATGCTTTCTTTCCTATGTATCTTGGTTAATATAATTTTCTTGACAAGTCTTTTCATCTTGACTATTTTTAGAGTGTATAATCCTCCATAAGTCATGCAATAACTTTTTTTTCATGGTTACAAATTGTGACATGACAAACTTGATACCATGGTCTATTAATGTCCATAATCTGATGAAACATATGCTTTGAAGCAGAGAGCTGCTAATTAAAAATGCAGAATACAAAAAATAAATTAACCTGAGAGTCAAAAAAACCCTTTTTCACTTACAAAGAAATAAAAGAATTTTTTTCTACAATAATGAAATATTTTTCAAAAAGAGGAAAGCCAAGAGGCAGACACAACAATTTCCGAGATAAAAAGTTCTCAAGCTCACAAGATGTCACCATAGCTTTTCTTGAGACTTTAATTTCTTTTCCTGATGGAACCGGAATCCAGAATTCTCCCTTTAATTTTGTTGGGCATATATTTTAGCTTGAAGAACAGAATCTGCAGGG
Source organism: Erpornis zantholeuca (assembly GCA_013400515.1). NCBI lineage: Eukaryota > Metazoa > Chordata > Aves > Passeriformes > Timaliidae > Erpornis > Erpornis zantholeuca. The sequence goes on along the minus strand of VZTN01004333.1, from coordinate 77,935 downwards.
AAATCAATCTTGTAGTATGTAAAACATAAATTGTAAAATGGGTGAAGAGGAAAAGAAGAAAGCACTCTCCATATTCATTGGAGACTGGATAAGAAATAGACATAAATGCTAGCAAGGGAAATTTGGATTTAACATGGAGGAATTTTTTACAGTCAGAACAAATAAACCCTCAGAAAATTGGCCAAAGGCACTTGTGGTGTTAGGAGTTTTTAAGTATGGGCTAGATAAGAGGTTTAAAGAAGTTAGACAATATTTTAAATATGAGATTAAACAACTGTGAGAAATTATTTGGATACAGTTGATTCTGCTGAAAGAACTAGGTTGGGTAGGTGGCCAATTTGAGTCTAAAATTATTTGTTGAAAATACTTCCAGACAGGCCCGTTCTGCCTATTGCTGTGCCCTTCCAGGACAAGGCTTAATCAGAGGCTCCTTCTTTCCAGGCTAAGGACTGGCCCTGGAAATCCCTGTCTCCCTAAATAAAAGCAAAATAGAGATGTTTTTGCGCTATGTCTTTGACCCAAGAGAGCTAAGCAAAATGTAAACCAGAATATGGGACAGAATCAAAAAGAAATATGTTTAACCTACAAGCATTACTTCTTTGACTCTGAGAATTTGTGCTGTAGGAAAGAAAATGGTCTCTGTCTCTCACATTTCATTCTGCACAACAAACATGCATGTTTGGTTATTGAGAAACAGTCACCCACAATGTGGAACATTTCAGCGTCAAAATTTTGCTTTACGTTTTTGTTGCTATGATTTTTAGAGAAAGTGGAGATCTGGGGGCCTGGTAGCTTGAGAGCTGAATATCTGGGTTTTTTTTCTGAACATCTTTGTACTCATGGTGAGGAACAGAAAGTTCAGTGAGCTAAAACTCCTGTCTACTGAGGATAAAAGTTGCAGCAGTGTGGGGATGGGCAGACTCCCTGCAGCCCTGCCTTGGAGGGAAGCCTCCTGAGAGATAAGAAGGATTGCACAACCGCTCTGCCAGACCCCAAGATACAAAAGTAACTTTTGGTGAGGGCGAGAAGGAAAAAAGCCCACTGCCCTCTGGGAGATTTTTATGCAGATCTGTTGTAACCCATTGGTTTGTACCCCCTCACGCCCACCCCGATATCTCTATAAAAACCCCTGTTTTTCCCCCTAGAGATTTCCCGTCCCTGGCCTCCTTCGCTACTGGGTCCTTGAATAAAGCCACCCTTGCGGAACTGCCACACAGGTCCCTCTCTCTCTTACCCCCAAGCCGGCCTGGGGAGGACTGCCTTGCAGGGCAAGAGCTGGAATCACAAAAGAGCTGAAATCCACCAAGAGCTGAAACAGCTTGCTGCACAGGCACCCTGCAGACAGGCACCTCTCCGCCTGCTGAGGGAACACCACCAACTCTCTAGAAGACTGTCTCTAGCTGGGCACCCTCTCTGGGGCTGTCTTGGCTTCCTGGGTCTGAGCCACAGACCCCAACACAGCAGGAACACAGCAGTTTGAACATTCCTTGACTTAAATGATGTCCTTTTCTCCAGACTTAGATTTGCTGCCTGTGCATTTACTCTTCCTGGGCAGGTGGTGTGATTGTATGGAGTAGAAGAAATTATACCACAGGTCTGTTAACACCAATTTCATCTTTTCTGTGATGCTGCCAACAGCTTCATTTTAGCAATGATCTTGCCACTGGTAGAAGACTTATTTGAAACAATTTCCAGATTTTTTCTGCAGAATAATACAAAAGTGAGGTCAATTCTCCTTTTTTGTATTATTTTTTCTTGGTCTTCTAAGGCTAACTGTTCATTCCTTGGTAACTTGGTGCTGAATTTATTTTTCTTCTTCTAATGGCATTATTCTAGATATTAACACACATGGATAAGTCTGGAAGAGGAAATGAGAAAAGGAAAATATAAATGAGAAAAAAATTGTCATTTATTTTACATTACCTCAGAGATACGGGATTTTTCCTTATCATATAACAATAAGTCTGGTTCCTTTCTTGGGCTTCATCTACATTTCTGATTTTCTTTGATGAAGACCTAAGATATGGCTTGCTTCAGGGAGGAAGGGTCTACATTTTAAATTCAAATATTAAACTTTGAAAATGATTCAACCTTAAAAAATAGACATTTTCCTGCTTTCAGAAATGTTACAAATTTTCCATTCTTGAATGTAGGGTACAAAATGTACTCTTGAAGAAAATGGCACCTGAAATCTTCAAAAAAATTTTGTAGGAGGGAAAAACAATATCATTTTAATTTTCAAATCACTGCATTTTAGTGCTTCAGGATTTATCTGTCTACAGTGTACAGAAAATGAGTGCAATTAAAATAGATCATTGCTCAGATATTTCCACGTTTATATGGAAATATTTATATGCATATTTTCATTTAAAATTTAGCATTTAATCTCAACAAATATCTCATATCTAATTCATAAATATATGGTGAAACTAAAAGGTGGAAAAGTTAAGAAATTTTTGTTGCTGGTGCCTTGGGATTATTCTCTGTAGTCTTTTGTGAAGACAAGAAGGTTCACAGAAATGTTGTTGGAGAATATTTGATCAATCTACATTTTGAATTTGTAATTAAATCTTCACATCATATTCTGGATTCTAAGAGCAATACTCATACTGGCATAAGTCAGATCCAATCACACATGACCTACATAAGCAATGAAATCTATTTGAAACTTTTAAAATTGTGCATGTTGGTATGAACTGCTTGCTTGAACCTTCAGAGTAAATCTCGTTCATCTAATTATCCACTGTGTGACTCTGAGCAACAAATATAATTATATAATTAAAGAAACTGTAAGCTATTCCTCAACAACTCTTAAACAGAAACAAGCTTGATCCTTCCAGTTATTCACAATGTTCAGCTGTAATAGAAGTGGTATCTTCAGAGGTTCTCCACAGCAAACTATATCACCACTAATATGATGGCCCATTGCCTGCTAACTTTATTCATATAAAACCTCTACTAGGATTTAGCAAATCCAGAGAAGAGCAACAAAGCTGATGAAGGGTCTAGAAGTAAGTCATGTGAGGAGTGACTGAGCAAGTTGGGGGTGTTTAACCTGCAGAAAAAGAGGCTGAAGGGAGACATTATTGCTCTCTGTAACTCCCCTGAAGGATATGGCAGGAAGGTGGGTGTTGGTCTCTTCTCCCAGGCAACAAGTGACAGGACAAGAGGAAATAGCCTCAAGCTGTGCCAGAGGAGGTGCAGATCAGACATCAGGAGGACTTTCTTCACTGAGAAGATAGTCTGGCTTTGGAGTGGGCCGCCCAGGGAGATGATGGAGTCACCATCCCTGGAAGTGATGACTGGACATGCCATTTAATGCTATGGTTTAGTTTAGATGGCAGTGTTTGGTCAAAGTTTGGACTAAATTATCTTGAGTTTTTTTCCGACCAAAAGGATTCTATGTTTCTATGATCTCCTAATGTGTACAGAATGTTGAAGCAAAGGCTGGGAGATCAGGAGCTGTGGCTGTGATGGAGATCTGCAGACAAGTTTGCAATGTATATGGCTGAACAGCTTTTTGTGCCCATGAAAAAAAAGCAATTTGTCTTCAGTGACAAACTATAAGCCTTTCTACAGTGTGCATTCCACTGTTACAAAGATTACAAAGGTTCTTCTCCTTGCAATGTTTCCATATTTCCTTTTTTAATTCTTTAATTATATATTATTATATGTTATATATTTAGTACAGGTGTACTGGGAGTTCTTGTGGTTTTCACAGGTCAGGTATGAGTGGTGAGCCCAGTCTCTGAGATCCTCAGGCCCAGATGTCATGCTCTGCACACTTGGGCCATGTGGAGGCAGTTGCATACCTGATCTGTAGGGATCCGTGTGTAGGATGTTCCATTCTTGGTTCCTGACTGTTGTTCTAGGTCTGTCAGCAGGACTAAATCTGTTCAAACTTGAAATTATGGAGTTTGGTGTGGGCCCTATCAACTTTTTGCTGTTTTCCATCACATCAGAAATGCATTTCACATTTTACACTTCACTGTAATGAAGTGAAGTTGATAAATGTTTACATCATATAACAATATAATTTTCTTATCATTTCAAGATAACAGACATCAACTTGTTTTCTCATTACTTTCCTTGGTTATCTTGTCTGGCATCATGATCTGAAGCCTGGTATTTAGTTCATTATTCCTGCACTTTCATTCCCAATTGTTTTCGTTGTGCCACCATTTTAATGAAAGTTGTATTACCTTGAGAAGACAAGAAGTTACTCATGTTGGCAGCAAAAGACATTACTAATCCTGGAAACTCTAAGTTGTCCTAGGTGCAGATGCCCAGGCACTGGCCATAAGGGCTGTGGAGAGGTGTCTGTGAGGAAAGGCTGTGGCTGTGCTGTGATGGACACCAACAGTCCCAGGTGGCTCCAGCTGATTTACGCAGGGCACAGCTGAGCCTCTCAGCCATGCTGGCAGTGCCTCTGGGAAATATATTTTAGAAAGGGGAAAACACTTTGTGTCAATGAGGAGTGAGGGAAAAAATGTGATAAAAAGCCCTGAGACACCATGGTCAAAGGAGGAAGAGGGAAGGAAGCGCTTCAGGTGCTGGAGCTGAGACTGCAGCCTGAAGAGGACCACTGTGGAGCAGATGGATATTTCCTAAAGGACTGCATCTTCTGGAGAGCCCGCACAGGAGCAGATATTTCTGAGGGAAAGCAGCTCCTCGGAAGGACCCACACTGAAATGGGAAAAGTGTGAGGAGTAAGGATTGGCAAAGAGGCAGTTCTGGACTGACTGTGATCACAGCCCCAATTATCCATCCCCCTGTGAGGTTTGAAGGTTAGGATGGGTGGAAGAATTGGGAATAAAGGAGTGAAGCTGAACCTGGGAGAAAGATATGGGTGGGGGGAAGGTGGTATTTTAATTTTTTTCTATTCAAATCTAATTTAATTTCCAATAAACTGAATTTTCCCCAAGTCAAGTGTGTTGTGCCTGTGATGGTACTTGGTAAGAGACCTCCCTGTCCTTATCTAGACTTATGAGGGTTCTTTTTTCCCCCTTATTTTCTTCCCTCATCCTGCTGAGAAGGAGGAGGGTTTAGGGCACCTGTGTGGGTGTCTGGCAGGCAGCCAAAGTCAACTCACCACACATGTAACGTCACAAAGCCAAAAGTACTTTCAATTAACAAGCACTACAAGTAACATTGAAAGTAAATTTACAACTTCTATTTTCAAAATATAAAAAAATACACCTGGGATCTCCTATGGATGCGATGCATCTTCCATGTTTTCATTTTCCACTATATTCTCCTTCTCAAGCTATCACATTTCTTCAAGTTTACAATGCTACTTATAAAAGAATTGCAAATTGTTACTATGCGAATCCCGCCTCCCTTGGTCCTGTCAATGATTATTTGAAGACTTGCTTTCAAATAGAAAAAACACATGTCAAACAAGGGCATGATTTTCCACATGATTCCATAAAATCTACATGACTTTTCTTCATTGAATGTTGCAACATGGGATTTGTTGCCTTCTACTGACAAGAAAATTTCCATACTGAAAATCTTTCTCTGATGTCAATGAAAGCAAGAACTCTGAAGAAAGATTTGCTTTCCTGGTGCAGGAAAGAAGAAGAAAGCAGGAACAAGAGACCAGGTCCATTAACTCTGAATACTGAGTCTAGCCTATTTTAAGAACAACTGCTGTAGGCCTAATTCATGAGGTAGGTGGTCCATTCTTTAATCTGTATGGGATTTTATTTTTTAATGTTTGTAATTCTTGATTTCTATTTCTGTTTCTCTCTTTAGATACCTTTTATAATAAAGAAGAAAGGAGGGGGAAAGCAAGGAGATGCACGACTGCCCTGTGAAAAACACATTTGGGAAAGGAGGAAGAGAAATCCTGAGCTTGCTGGAGACTTGAACATATATAACATGAATATGTACTTTCATAGCAATTTCATATGATTTATGCCAACTAAGAAACAATTAGTAAGATACTCTCTTCATATATTGAAAAGCTTGATGAACTGGCTAAAGCCACCTCTCTTAAACATCATAGACTTGTAAAATATGCTACAGGGCTACCACAGAAACACTTGACTTATGTAATAGGCAACATATGTAATATGTAATATATTTAATATGCAGTCCTCACAAAGACTGATTTTAACAACAGTTTTACAGATCTGTAATTCCCCTGGTATAAGTAGTATAATTTTAGGTATAAATAATGCAAGTATTGGCCTTGAAACTTTTATTTCAAAGCCTTATTGTTCTTCTGGATATGGAATCTTTCATTAATAAATTAAATCATACCTGACCGACTTCCTTTTCTTTTGCGCCAAGGCCATTTTTTGGATAGAATTACAAATGATGCTGGATTGTCTTTGTGGTTTGTTAATTAAAGGGCTGGAGGATATTTGACAAAAGACTTGCTTTATAAAAAACCTATTTGTTTGTATTCAGAAATATAAACTATGTTATAGTGTTAGCTTATTGTCAGAAATGCAAAGTACTAGAGAACCTTGCCCTCTGGATTTTGAAAAATGCTGTGGTTTGATAAAAAACTCATCAGTTGAGAAGGTGGGATACAGGGTCTTACAAATAATGTAATTCTGCTTTTTCACTCAGCCTGTGAACTCCCTAGTGTGACACCAGTATTGGCTTTGTTCATATTAAACTGAAGCCATTTATATACTAAGGAAGAATTCTTACCTCTGGTGAACTGCTGCAGACACTTCATCCCACTGGAGCTAGTGAAACTGATCAGAATTGCACACAGGGTGTATTTAGCTCCTAGTCTAACTTTCCATGACAAAGAATTTCATTTGGTTTTACTCTTGTGAGTGGTGTCTAAGCTTCTAAACAGTAAACCCAATGCATATTATTAAAAAAAAAAAAAGAAAAAAGCTTATCTTTTGGAAGAAAGGTTTTACTAAAAAGATACACATTTTTTGAGGGGAATTATCAAGGAACTCCTACCCCATCTTTCCAGGACTGGATAGTAACACCAAATCATCCTTGTCACTTAGTTTGGGAAACAGGCTGGATAAACTCTTGAGAGGTATCACAGTCCCTAGATTAGTAATGATTATCCTCAGCAGCACTGAGGTAAAATTGTTGACAACTTGTGTCAGAACAGTTGAGTGATGTTGTAGCTATACCTTTGTGCTGCTGTATAAATAGCAAGGATGTCAAGAGATGTGCATATTGCCTTATAAACTATAGATGTTGTCTGTGCACATTTGAAAAGTATTTATAATGAATATTGGTATTTAATAGTCCCTGATACTTCCCTATGTGCTCCTTTTTCTGTTTAAATTCAGGAATACAGCATACAGTTCTATATTGCTAAAGTACACAGGATTCAGAGTATCTTAGCTGTGGTATGCTTATTTACAGATGTGCTCTTTAAAGCTATCAGCTCTCCTGTATTTTTTTCAAAAAAGAGGTTCCATAGTGTGAGAGCAAATGGAACTTAATGGCAGAAATGTCTCATATGTTAAAAAAAAATTACTGGAATTTTACTTCATATTCAGCATAAGGGATAGCAACTAGGCAGGATTAATTTCTGTAAATCTATGGTAATAATGGCTTTTCAAAGGATGTTGACATTTTTCAAAAACTAAAGATAATATAATCCAACACATGGATACCTAAGGCTTTATGAAACTTTTCTTACCTGAGTGTTGATCAGGAGCTAAACTAGACTAGGAACTCAACTGTAAAATCTATACTGTCCAAAATACACTACAGCAAATATCTTTAGGAACTGTTTTTGAGAAATACAGCAGCAAATCTTCAAATAATCTTTAAAAAATTTTGTGATCCTGTCAAAAAAAAAAATCATTTTACACATATGACTGGTTCAAGTTCAGCTGGGAAGCTAAACATGGGAAGCAAACAATCTTTGCCAGGACTCAGGGTGAANGACTGGTTCAAGTTCAGCTGGGAAGCTAAACGTGGGAATAATCTTTGCCAGGATTCAGTGTGAGAACTCATTACATAATTTTAAAGAGCTGTAATATTCTCTATCTTTCAAAATGTTACTGTTCCGTTTGCACAGTATAAAAGCACAGCACTTTATAAGCTTTATGCATGCTTATTTTATGCAAACAGCTTTTTGAGAATAGCATTTCTGTGTAAGACTGATTGTAAAAATTGGACAGCAGTACCTATAGAGAGACCTCAGATATAGGTGCTAATAACTCAAAAGACTGTACTGTTGAGGATAGTAATTTTGGGTTTTTCCCAGGTAAAATCAGTAAAGAGCTTTTCAGTAAAGAATTACGAAGAAAAACCTTTAAAGATACTAAAGCTATTTTCCTTGATGACAGCAGCAGCCATGTGTGCTAGATTTGGCTGGGATAGAACTAATTTTCTTCTAGTAAGTAGTATGAGGCTGTGGTTTGGATTTCTGTTGGAAACAGTGTTGATAAGACAGAGATGTTTTTATGTTTTTGTTGTTGCTGAGCAGAGCTTACACAGAGTCAAGGCCTTTTCTGCTGCTCACCCAACCGCACCAGCAAGGAGGCTGGGGAGGCACAGGGAGCTGGGAGGGGTCATAGCCAGGCTGGGTGAACCCAATTGACCCAAGATATTTTCCAGACAACATGATGTCATGCTCAGCATATAGAGCTGGGGAAGAAGAAGGAGGAAGGAAGAGACATTTGGAGTGATGCTTTTTGTCTTCCCAAGTAACCACTAGGCATTATGGAGCTGTGGTTTCTTGGGAATGGCCCAACATCTGCCTGCCCATGGGAAGTAGCGAATGAATTCCTTGTTTTGCTTTGCTTGTGGGTAGCTTTTGATTCACCTTTAAACTGTCTTTATCTCAACACACGAGCTTCCTCACTTACATCCTTCTGATTCAGTACCCCATCCCACTGGGTGAGTGAGGGAGGGGCTGTGTGGGGCTGAGCTGCCAGCTGGGGTTAAACCACACCGCCATGGAATACATCAAAACCTGGTTCCTGTCAATGACAAGTACAAGAATTTATGCCCCATAAATTTCAAATCATGCTTAACTTCTCAGTCCTGATTCATGGACTGTACTGGAAGGTGTCCTTTTGGCTTCCACCACAGAATGAGTTTGGCTGCTGCAGTGGATATACACGAAAATGTAGCCAACCGGCCTGGAGTCATGTTGTGTCTCGTATTGTCTGAGCCCTGCACATTGAGGTAGGGGAAAAGAGGCTGCTTGTAGACAGAAAAAAATCAGTGGATTGTCTTTGAACTTCAGGCCCTTTCTTGCAGAATGGAAAACATTTTTTGATCCTCATTACAATCAGAAAACATTGAAGGAACTCAGCACCTCACACAGTGTATTATGAGTAATAGCAAGCGAATTTTTATAAATGAAAGTAGTAAACAAGAAGTAAACATGGAAACATATTGCCAATGAACATGCAGAATACTTCTTGGATACCTCCTAGGGCTAATCTTGTCTATTTCTACCTGTATCTAAGTTTGCCTGGATTCCAGGTTCTTCCCTCTATTGAAATGATTGGCAGGAGCCATCCAGGCCAATACATCCTCTGCCCTGTACATCTTGCTGACACTTTGTTTTCTCCACTGTCCTTGTACAAATCAGAATACCAGACATGTCTGTGGTAATATCCCTACTCTGACTAAGGAAATTCTAGGATCTAAATAAATCCATCAAATTGTAGCTGTACATTAATATACCAGGTTGTAGCAAAAGATAATTTTTATTAGATTAATAAATAAATACACTTTAGAGACTCATTTTTATCTTTAGGATGTCACAACTACCGCTTTTGCATCTTGCTTACTATGCTTACTACTATTCTGTCTTTTACATTTGAAATAGTCCTAACTTGACCTGTTTATGATCTAGACTGAAATTTGAAAAATTACACAGGATTCAAATGGTACATATATGTTGTGCTAATTCTTGATATCAGGTAAATTTAATCAGATACTCATTACATTTGTTTGAAAACCTCAAGAGACTCTAGGAATAGCCACAAAGGGGCAGCAGACATTTGCATTCAAATGTTGTGATGCTTGTATGCTTTCCTCACCAGTTCTGTTTTCTGTTTAACAAAAAACTCCAGCAATCTTAGAAAATTGTGAGGCTAGGCTTTTCTTTTGGGAAACACAATCTCCTCTCCACTTCCTTCCCGAAAATATCATTAAAAAAAAGCATACTTGCAGGCAAAAACCTTTATAAATTTTTTTAGTAGAGCTTTTTTAAGTCAACTTTTGCAAGGAGGTGTGGTGTATAATATTCAAGTCTAGGCCTATTAGATTACTCGCCTATCTTTTGATTTTCAGAGATAAGGTTAAAAGAACACATAAGAAATTACTGATCCTCACTGGAAGAGAAATTGGTAGCTTTTGTTGTTTCTGCACTAAGGGCATCAAACATGCTCTGAAAACTCCTTGAACAAGGAATTTCCTCTGTAGAAGATAATTTTTACTATCACTTTTACCAAGTTTGAATGTCACTTCTAATATAAGCCTTCTACAGTGTAAGAGAAACAAAAAACAATCACATTTCTGAACAATATTGCCTATTTGCTGATTTTTAGGACAGAAACTTAAAGATATTTTAGTAACCATCTTGCACAGAGATACATAAAATTTCATTTTTATTATGCGCTTTCTGTCATTTTCATTGTGATTTCTTTGTTTTACTGTAGAAACTACTATTTTCATTAGTGGGAATGCAACTAAGAGGCTATTTTAAAGAATCTCATAGAATTGTAACTCCATTTAAAAACAGTGGCCTATGTACACTTCTATAGAGAAATATCAGTAGTCTAACTTGATAGGATTTTATCATAAACTTCAATAGTATAGCAGTTTGCATATCCTTTTCTGAAATAGAACTACTTGAAATAGCAGACATGCAACATTTCTTCTTTTGCATATGATTTATTGCAAAGTTTGTGTTGCAATTATAGACTTCTGAATAAAAGCACCCTGGAATTTTAGCAATTCATTTTCAGCAATTTCATTTTTCCAGAATGTAACTATATAAGCTAAAATTCTCATGTTTATTCCCTCAGATGTGCGTATTTCTCCAAAGTTAAAAGGAAATCCATTCAGATTATTTTTAATGATCGGAATATTTTAAGAACCCTGTGGTTTTCATACTTACAGAAAATTGTTCAGTTGTTATTTCCAACTGGATAACTCAAAAATTTGTTAATGTAATTCTTCAAACTTTGCATGAACAAAATTACTGAGCTGAAATATGAGGTTTACTAAATTTAAATTGATGAGGCAAACCCTTTCAAACTCTGCATTTACAATCTCTGCATCTAACCCATTCCACATACTCAGTATGTAGCTCAGATTCTTATTCTGAAGGGCACTGATACCCACATATCGATTCATGACAGAGTCAAAACTGTGCACAGAGAGGCAAACAGTAAGCTTATTACTGTGCCTGAGCAGCTTGCCTGGTAGAGTTCTTGTAGGAGGTACTGCTCTTCTCTTAGCAACAAAATTACGCCATAGGTGTTCCCCCAGTCCAACAGCTTGAACTGCCCCCGTCTGTGTGTTCTCCCCATGTAGATTCTGTCCAAGCTGGAAGAAAGGAAGGACTTATTAAGAAGGACTTGCATCCTGTTTAAATTCTGAGGATGCTGACAAAGATGCTGATAAAAGGAAGCAAAGATTCCTTTCTCAATATAAAAAAGCGTCAGCTGTGCTGAAGGTACAACTTGTTCTCTGACTTTTTCCCCTCTATTTTTTCATACAAAAATCACATTACTCTCTAAATGTGTTATTGTACCACAAATGAAAAGATAGGTGAAAAATCAAGTGATGTATTTCCCCTGACCTGCTTCTGAAGGCTTTTTTTAAGGTTTATCTTTGCTGAAAGAATCAGTTCAGATAAATTTGAGTTAACTTTCTTCCTCCAGGCAACTTACCTACTCTGGGTTAAGAGTAGTGACCTACACCAGCCTTGGTAAAGTAAGAGTCACCACATTTTGCGATGATGCAACTACAAAGAATCATTTGATTAGCAGCTCAAAATCTTAGTTGGATTAAACTAGCCCCTGTTGGTACAACTCCAGTACATATTCATACAGACTTACCGTGTACCCACTGCTCTGCAGGATATCCATGAAACAATTTCCCATCCTCTGTTGGATTCTCACTTGTGCTGTGACTTGGGTTCTTTGGTTCTCATGGTAAACCAGACTAGCACATTTAATAGCTGTTCTTCCTGACATATTGTATTTCAGTTACATCAGCAAACCAGTCCAGTTTTGCACACAGCCTCACAAAAGGATGGGCCAGCAAAACAAGGATAGTAAATAAATGTCTAAGGCTGGTGAAGATGATTCTGCAAGGCCTCACTGCTGCAAGAAAAAGGTGCATGGGGTCACACTCTAAACGCACCAATGAGAACATTAAAAAGCTGCCAGCCAAACCCCATCAAGGTTTTGGCACTAATGGACAGATACATGATGGCTTGATATGTAAAAATGAAACAAATCACACTTGTGGCAGCTGTTTACAATAAAGGTGTGCATCTGAAAGCATGAGAAATAAACAGGCTGTCTATTTACAGGCATACAATTAAAATGTGACAAAATTACCTCTGATTTATCCAAGGGTAAATATGTCACTCCTAGAGCAGGGCCATATTGCTTCTAGAGGTTGAGTCTTGTTTGTGGCTTTTAAAAATTTGGACAGTTAAAAATACTGGTTAACCTATTCATATGTTCATGGCTTCTGCTGGATCTGTGGATGCTGCATTCACTGTAGAAATACTAAAATATTGTTGAGATAGCCTAGACTAGGTACTTTCAGTTATCAGGGCATTCAACCAGTAATTCTGTGAAAGCTATACAATTAAATGCATATCCAAGCAATTTCAGCTATTGTTGTTAATATATGAATAAGCATCAAACAAAGGGAAAAATTGCTAGCAGCTAAAAGTAAATGGGGGAGAAGAAGCCCTCAGAAATGGAGGGATAAAGGAAATATTACAGAAAACTATGCAAGAAGTACATGTCATTCCATATATTATTACTTGTGAAGGAACATTAATACCCACTTAAAAGATATCCAATGAAGAAATTCAGTCCAAAGCATTCAGTTTTATGCAGCAATATTCAGAATTACTAAAACCAGAGGTGAGGTTTGCAGAGACAGAAAGAAGTGGCAATAGAGGGTCTCACACCCCTATAAAGTTTTCTGGTATGATCATGTTTTCCACAATTGCATATTGGTCGTGAGTATAGTGGGTTCCCTGGTTTGAGGATCTCTGCTGAATCAGAAATGGTAGAAACAGTGCTACTGTAGATGATGGGCATTTGTTCCCGAATCACTTTCAATTAATATATACATGTTGTTTACCAAATGGCTTGGATGAAGAGATTTTATTCTATCTTGTTAATAACCTATTCAAATATTTGTTGTTAATTGCTTCATGTTTGTGAAAAACAAGTTTCTTCATTACTATGTCACAAGATAATTATAACTGTTTACTTTTATGCTAGAGTATCAATTGTTGAAGAAACTTGTTTGTCTATGAAAAATTCTTAGCAATTTCTCAACACTTACATGAACAAAACTCCCTTTCCACAGATGCTAAGAAACAGTTAATAACAAGGGGCACTAAAAGCATCACAAAATCCAAATGTTTGGAATTTAGATGAAGGCTCATGAATACTGCCTTACTAAATGCCATGCCACATTTATGACTTCAGGGCAAAATATATGAGCACCAGACAATGCGAACATATTAATTAATGCTAATTACATCTCTGCAGTACAGATGGGTTCTATTCTCTTGACATGAGTATGTAATATGTTCGGCATAAATGTCAGTTAACATATTTATGCAGAAAAAAGTCTGTAGTTTGCAAATACATAATCAGCTGTCTTTTAATTGTGAAGACATTATGTGCTACAGCCCATACACGTTGACCTGCAATATGAAGGGTGCAGATCTTCACCATTATATTTACTCCTTTACAATGGCTCCTGTGAATCCTTAGGGCTTTTGCTGCTCCTGCTATGTGACTACTAGTACAGCATGGATGCAGATGCAATATAGGCAAAGGTTGCATAGCCTCCTCTGTGTCACATAACTGAGGATGGAGGGGAGGAAAGATTTTCTCCTTCAAAATCCACTCTCTGAAATCCATCCCTGGTACATGTACTAAGAGTAACTCAGATACACCTGCACTACTTCTATTGATCCCAGTGTCTGTTCCTACACTATAGGCATAGCTTTTTGCCAGCTGTTTATACTCACTGGTGTGGATAGGAGGTAAGATTTCTGTCTCCATTCATCTCCATCCCTTTGGAATTCTGAGCATCACAATTACTAACCTCCAACAAGTATTCTGTTGATTCAGAATCAAAGAAACATAGAACCATAGAATAATACAGTGTTTTGGGTTGGAAGGGTCCTTTGAAGGTCATCTAATCTAATGCCCCACGCAGTAAGCTAGGGATACCTTCAGTTAGGACAAGTTACTCAGAGCTCTGTCCAAACTAACCTTGAATGTTTATAGGAATGAGGCATCTACCACGTCTCTGGGCAACCAGTGCTTCATCATATAAAATGTCTGAATACACCCTCTTTTAGTTTCAAACTATTTCCACTTGTCCAATTACTACAGGCTGTATTTACAAGTCAGACCTCATCTTTCTTCTAAGCAATATTTTAGTACTAAAAGGCTGCAATAAGATCTTCCCAGAGCCTTCTCTGCAGGCTGAATAACCCTCTTTCCCTTGGCCTTCCTTCATACAGGAGTTGTTCATCCTGTGTCCTGATGTTCTTCCTGGTGTCCTTCATAGCAGAGGTGTTCCATCCCTCTGTTCAGTTTTATGGCTTCTTCTGGATTCCTTCAACAGATCCATATCTTCCTGTGCTGGGGACTCCAGAGATGGATGCAGCACTGAAAGTGGGGTCTCACCAGAGCAGAGGGACAGAATCACTTCCCTCATCCTGTTGGCCATGCTGCTTTTGATGCAGCCCAGGACACAATTGGCTTTCTGTGCTGCGGGTGCACATTGCTGGGCCATGTCTGGCCTCTCATCCACCAGCACCCCCAAGTTCTTCTCACAGGGCTGTTCTCAATCTCTTCATCTCCAGCTTGTATTGATTTTGGGACTTTCCCTGATCCACATGCAGGATCTTGGATCTGCTCTTGTTGAATCTGTTAAGGTTCACATGGACTAATTTCTGGAGCTTCTGGAGCATCCCATCCTTCAGGAGTGTCAACTGCATCACTCAGCTAAGTGTCATCTGTTCAGTGGATCTGTCTGTTCAGTGGATCAGGCTCTGCAGTTTTTTGCAGGAGATACAGTCATTTGCACGCAGACACAGTCTAGTTAAAAGGTAACCAACAATGAATTTAAATAAAGGCCAACCAAAACAAAGATAGGTAATTTTTACAGTTTACTCTTATATTTTCCAAGGTTTGAGATTAGGTGGCTATTTCCCATATGACTGAGGGAACTGACCATCTTTCTTCCAGGCCCTGCCATAAGGGCATATTCTAATTGTCTGTGGTAGCTGATACCAAAGGGAAACACCGTGACTGTGAGACACAGAAAACCAGTCTTTGTCCCTCGACACCACCTCCTTCCTCAGTGTCCTTGTTAGGTCATTTCAAAGTCCTTGCATGGTCCTGGAATTTGTCTAAAGCTTTCCACTGGGAAAAAACCACTTTCCAGCTCAGTGGAAGAAGAAAAGGAGGCAAAACCTGATGTGGTTAGGGAAGTTCCTGCCTCTGTAATGATGTGGTAAAGGCAGCATTTCCCATTGCTCCAATATTATTGACTAAAGTTTTCCAGCTTATAAATAAAACCTTTTCCAGGTTTTATTTCTCCATCACATTGCAGGTGGGGCTTGCGCTCAAATTCTCAAATTTCGTTGCGTATGTCTGACTAATAATAATCTTACATTATCAGAGGTACTCTGATAAATAATAGTTTTTGTTACTGATAATTATTGCTATAAGATAATCCAGACCCATTCTGCAATGATGATGGAATCCTTAGAAAGCTGTTATCATCTCTCACCTGTCAGTTGTCCAAGACTGCTACAAGTACTGCTACTCAACTACTATTAGCATTCGGTTTATGGAATCCAAAAGTTTGGTTATTCTTGCAATAATTGGTAGAGAATAAGCAAGTGAGAAACAGTGCAGGAAAGAGAAAGAAGGAAAACTGGACTGGTCTAAATGGGACAATCTTAGGGAGTTACTTTTACTTTCTGTCTCTGTCACATAATAAAATATTATCCAAGTACCTTAATCTAGGCTTCTCTTATCTTATATGATCATCAATTTTGCATTTATTTTCTGGATATTGGACTTGAAGCACTGCAGTTGCATTTGAGAGAGTGCCCTTAGCAACCTCTGAAGTTAACAAATGCACTTAAAATTTAATAAAGTCAGTATTCTGCTACTTACACTAAAAAATCACATCAGGAGAGTCTCAAAATGACTACTGAAAATTAGTAAGAACCTTTGACCTTAATGTCTCTGCGTGTTTAATAGTCAGTAAAAGAAGGAGAGTAGTGAACTCTAATCTCATTTGTGAAAATAAATGTTTGGAAAGTACTCAGTTCCTATACTGATGTTATTATGGAAGAAAGACAATTACTAATTCAGAGCAGGAGCTGAATTGTGTACTGCACAAGGAGGACAAAACAGTTTATTGGAGAATTGGTTGTTAAAAGAGTTCAGTGCATTACAGGTACTGGGTGTACACAAACTTTGCAACTTCAGTGTTCTACTAATGTAGTTTTTGTGTTTAATATCTGCAGCAGTAGCCTGTAGTAATTCTAGCAGAATTAAGCTCAGGGCTAAGATGATATTTAGAATCTAAATTTTAACAGTAGGATTATTTTAGGTTATAGAAATGATGGAAGATAATTTCATGACCTGTTTTACTGTATGGACAATGGTGTTTTATACTACAAAATCAGTTTCTGAAATCTATCTTATGTCTATACACATTTTAGAGTTTTGTGATCTGTGCAGAAACCAAAAATTCCTTTCTCTTAAAAATAATTTTCTGAAAATTTTCTTTGTTTCAACTACAGAGACTTGTAAGTGGAATTATGATAATAAGTGAGAAAAAGTTAAGCAGTCACAGAGCATTTTTGTTTCTATTTGTTTCTCTTACTCTTTTAATCTTGTTATTTACTAATCCCCATTTACATAGCTCCAGTAACAAAAACAGACTTCAGGGGAAGGTTTAATGCCTTTTTACATCCTCTCTAATTATTCTGTAGAAAAATCAGGCAACACCAGGACTGATATTTATATTACTAGTCTGTCAAAATCACATTAAGAGAAACAATAACAAATACAGTTAAAAACATTTCGGGACTAACAGGTAGAAAACACAATAAAAATATTTATTACCTTTGAGAGTCAACATGAAGCAGTGGCTTGGAGTAGATGCAAACACTTACACTTTTCCTGGGCATATATGAAAAGAATCAGAGGCCTGTTTGGGACAGCTCTTTAAGAATACTGTATTTCAGTGATTACAGGGTTGGCTAGTGCAGCCAAGCAGGAAGGGGTGACATAAAACCATATGAGACTTCTACAGGAATTCTAAATGAAAGCCATTTTTTTAAAGGGGTGAAAATATTAGGGTTAAATAAACCCAACTTCAGAGAATCAAAGAGAAAACAGTCAAAGATATTGATCTTATCTGCCTGCAACAAGGAAAATTAAAAAAAAACTTTAAACCTCTTCTGGCACAACAATATCACTGCCAATCACCAAAAGGCTGAAACAGGATATATAATCAAGGAACAGTAAACATGTCAAAGGATTACATATTTGAGGGATACTGAGAGGGACGACTATAAAAGAAGTCCTTCTGACTCTCTAGTATGATGATAGTATTCTTCAAGGTGGAATGATGAAAAGTTTCAAGTTTGATGGCTCATTTCTGATACTAATGCAGTTAGCCTGGATTTCTCTTGGTCTACTCAACTAGTCATAAGTTATCTCCCTCAGCTATTTTGCCTTCATTTGCTGCATCTGGGCTTTTTCTAAGGGGAAGGATGAAGTGACTCAGATCTCTGAACAATCCTGCTGTAGTTTAACAGGCAAGTAGAGTATGTGTCTCCCCACCTTTGCTTCTAGAAGATGAGTTTGTCCCTAGCCATTTGAAAGCTTTTGTCTGATTATGAAGAAAAATGTTTGTGACTTTAGAAACACTTTGGAATAAAAGAGATTCAGAGCTGTTACCCATTCAATAGTTCTGCAGAAAAATATAACCTTATTGGTTTAAATTACAGTTTGCAAAAATGACATGGCTCACTCAGATCTTTATTCTGCAGACAGGTTTGAGTGAATGGATATTTGTTCTTTTGAATAATAGCAAAGATTGTAATATATATGGATAATTTGTTTTTGTCTCTCGGAGCTAGGTTTTCAGAAAGCAGGGATAAATACCTTTGAAAAACTCATTAACTTTAAGGGCCTTGCACCCAAAGTAAATAGCTGATATTGAAGATTCTATAAAGGCTATCTCAGGTTTTCCTCTGTGAAAGAAGGCAGGAGATGCATTTCCTCCTCAGATGCAATATGGGCCTTACTTCTGCTGTTGGATTTTTCTACTCTTACTTCTGCTGATACAACTAACAGCAAGTAGACTCTCCTGGAGCATCCTGTGTGCTCTGCTCTAGTAATCCATAATCCACAAAAAATCTACCTGTTCCAGTGTGCAGATGTGGGCAAACAGAACATCAAGTCATACTAGCTTGCTGTGTTCTCAAGGTCCATTAGGTATTTTGTTTGCAAGCAAGCATTTAGTTAAGGGTGGACACAGGTTCCAGAGCTTTCTGGAGGAAGAAATCTGATGCCTTTTCAGGACCTCCTTGCCTGCTCAGGCTCTGCCTGCATGGGCTGGCTCAGCCACGTGCAGAGAAGAATGTGCCTCTGTGGAAGTGCCACACCAAGAGAGAGCAGGGTCTGCTGTGGTAGAACCACAGGTGGCAGCTGCCAGAGTCAGTGATAAAGAAACACATATATATCTTTGTCATCTTGGCTCCTTGTTCATCCTCAAGTCTAACCTTGGAGTACAAATGCTGCCAACACATTGCACTAAATTTAAAGCAAAAAGTATTTCTCCCCCAGGCATGATGAAGCAAAATATTTGGGCAACTTGACCTGAGCTTTTTACCAAAGGAATAAATATTTTCTGAGAGTATATATTGAATCAGGGGATGGTATTGATCTTAGTATAACATGCTCAATTGTTACATATCATGCTTTTAAAAATAAGTAAGTAAAAAGAAATTTGAAATTGTCCTTATAAAAACGACAAAAAATTACCACTGGCGGTTTGAAAAATGAGCTAGGAGAATGTGCCAAAACACAGAGAATAACACTAAGCAGTGAGTGTCGAGCAAATGGAGAGGAATTTGACTGTGAGAAACAGTTGCTGAGCATGTAAATAAAATTATAGGTGATTAGAGATGAAGAGAGAAAGAAAATAAATATACACAAAGACAGCATGAATAGCTGCATGCCAGCATGCAGTCAAAATAATATTAATTTATCACACACATTTCAGACAAGCCATTCCTCAAATATAAGAAAAAAATAGGACTCTAATAAATGTAGACCACATATAGCCCACTTACTGCACTCAAACCGTAAAGATATGGGTCTAATATATATCTTAAAACCCAAGGATAACACAGATTCTACACTTCCCTAGGCAATCTACATCAGTATTTGGGATCTTCCTGTTAAAAAATCCTCTCTGTGGTCTAGCTCAAATCTTCCTTGCAACAGCTTTCTACATTTTATTCTTTATTCTTCTGACTTAGTAAACAATTTTTCTTCCTTCTTTATTTCTACTTTATTTATATACTGAAAATTTTCAGTATACATTAAAAATCTGCAACATTTTGCATGTTTCTTATAGGTCATATTCCTTGGACTATTTTGATGCTTACAGATTTTTTTTTCTGGGTGATTTTGTTTGAAATGCAGTGCCAAGACCTGGCCAGTTTTCCAGCTAGGGATTTACCAGAGGTGAACTGAAGAGAAATATTCCTTCAAATTCATGTCTTTACTTCACCATTTGATACTTTCCATTTTCTGTCTGACATTTCTGACACTTGCTCTGCTTGGCACATATGATATCCCCAAGAATATTTTCTGCAGAATTCTTGTCTAGAATATCATAAGCATTTCATAAGAACCTGTGGCCTTTCATGCTCGAGTGAAAGACAGGGCAACCCAGAACCACATTCAAAACTGAAGCCAGAATGCAAAACTGCCAAGAAAAGCATAACAGTGATCCTACGTCTGTTATGTTTTCTCAGTCAGAGCTTCCTGGACTGAAGGCAATCATATTTTAAAGCTACCAACAGACATTTATCCATCAACCCACCAGTTCTGGAACTCATTTGTCCTTTTAATTTCCAAAGTATTCTGTGACAATGAGACCCACAATTTACTTAATAATACTATATTAAGTAATATACAAAGATTTTGTAATGTTTACATTGCTCCCTGATAATTTCCTTAAGGGCTTGATAGTTTCTGTGAGCTTGGAAATAATTAATAAGCAGTCCTTATTCATATTATTCAAACAATTTACAATTTTTTGGCTCTATGCCATGTCGCTCTCTATCTTCACCAATCATGGAAAGTTTTGGCACTTTTTCTCCTCCCTTGTACTGAAGCTGCTGCTCTTCTCAGTGACTGTCCCTCCTTGCAGTATTTTTAAAATATTCTGTAACACCTCTTCTCAAAACACCTTATTAGAATGGTATGAAGTGTTCAAAAGGAGGACCAGGATGAGCTGACAGTGATAAATGGGTTTCCTGTTTTGTTCTCCCTATACCTAGTAATTTCTAACATCCTCTTTTATTGTTTTTCCCCCATATCCAGTGGTTTCAGATCTCTTTCTGAAAGATAATAGATGCCACAGTTTGAGACAGATGTTATATATTTACAGTTATGGTATTTTTACCTCATGTGCATGGTATTATACTTGTCACAATTTAATTTGGTTGTTTTCACTGAACAGACCTTCAGTATTTTGAGATCTCTGCAGATTTCTTTGCTGTCAGATTTATGTTTGTCTAACACACCTAATACTTCATCATCTGAAAATTTTGTTCTTTCACAATTCCTTCCTTTTCCATACAGTTATGACTATTTTACACACCAAATATTCTAACTCAGATTCTTAGGGGGATCTCATCTCATTTCATAGTTTCTTCTCATTGTAAAATCCAATTATTTAACCTTATTTTTATATCTTATGTATAACATTGTAAGTTATTTAGGCATCTTTGCTAAAAGTATCTACAAAAAGATATTAAACAGATGACAGGTATCTTACTTCCTTCAGAGACCGGTAACAGATGGTAAACCATGACTCCCAAAAAGAAGTTCTGCTGGTTGTCAGTACATTGCATTTATCTATGTATCTACTCATTTAATAGTTAATTAAATAGAAAGAAAACTGATTGAAAAGATAAATCAGATTTATGAGTCAGCAGTATCCAGAATTTCTCTCAGAGCCTGTTTTAAGCTTTTTAAAATGTGTCACATTTTTAAATTGTCCAGACTACTGGCCCTAAGAGGCTGATTTAAACCACAGGTTATATACTTCAACACTACTGCTCACCAATTTCATGTTTGAATTTCTTTACAACTCTGGGTTGGTCACCACCCTGTCCTTATTACTTAGGATGGTTAATTTAAGTGGTTTCTTGTAAAAACCTTCTTGCTGATATTTGAATTGAGACAGTTCCTCAGACTAATCACTCGTAAAGAAGGGTGCTAAGAACTGGCATGACCTTCTCTTCAGTGAAAACTGATGCAAAGAATTAGTTTAGCATTTTCTGATATTGTTTGTGTTTGTTGAGTGCTGCTTGTGACCACAAATCTGGTGCACTAGTGGTCTGGTGAGCTGCTTCTTTTCAATGTGGTTAAGATAGCTGCGATTTTTCTAGGGCTTCAGAATAGTGTTTGTGGACTTGTCTGTGATTATACCTTTAGCATCATAGAGATTCTTCATCTGGTTTTTTTCCCCCTTCTTTAGGACATGACTACATTTTTTTAAAAGTTATATCTGTATTTTAGTATCTGTCTTCATAGTTGAATCACAGCAACGTTATTTTGGTTTTAAATGCTTTTAATGCTTTTGATGTCTTCCTAGTAAAGGGTATTCATTGACAGTTAGCTTATAGCATGACATTTTTATAGTCTCCAATCCAATGTAAACTTTTTTAAACCTCTTCCTCCAACTTTTTCTTTTCTTCCAAAAATTTGAATGTTACTGTTGAAGAAGTCTTTTCTCATTTTCTCCATAGCCTTTACAATCTCAGGATGGGCTATTCACTCCTGATTGCTGGAAATCTTAACAGCATGACAGTAGGTGATTGAAGCCTGTTGTTATAATTGACCTCACTAATTTCTCCAGCAGTTTGTGGTAATTGTTACCATTCTGGTTATATGATAGAATTCAGCTCTAATATTACACTTCTTTTTATGAATATAATTCACACAAGTTCATGTACACACATACTCTGTAGCATCCTTACCTAATTCCCCAGTATTATTTTTTGAATTACTAATGCGGGCACGCCACCCACAGAGCATCTATTCTTACCTGAGAGCAGGATTTCATATTTCCAAACCTGAAATACATCTTGTATCAAGAGAATGGAGACAGGTTCTTCTCAAGTGTGCCAAACAATAGAAGAAGAGGCAACAGGCAGAAACTGACGCACAAGAAGTTCCACCTGAACATGAGGAAGAACCTCTTTACTGTGTGGGTGATCAACCACTGGAACAGGTTGCCCAGAGAGGTTGTGGAGTCTCCCTCACTGGAGATACTCAAGAACCACCTGGACACAATCCTGGCAGTGTGCTCGGGGATGAGCTGCTTCACTAGGGAGGTTGGACCAGATGAATCACTGTGATCCCCTCCAGCATTACCTATTCTGTGATCCTTTTTGTGGACTGCTATTTGAATTCATCAGTATAACTTTCAGTTCTCATGCTGGCCTTCTGTATGCTTGCAGATCCTTCAACTTGAAATCATCTATAAATTGAACAAATACACCCAGTTATGAATAAACATATTTAATGGTATTCAAGCAGGATAGGGCCTTAAAATACTTTTCTGGTTTGATAGTAAACCATTAATAAATTTGTTTTACACATAGTTTTCTAATTACATTAGCTTGCCAATGAATGAGAAACCCATATAAGAAAACATCAAAAGCCTTCCTGAAATCCTGCTAGATTCCATTCCTTGGTGTCTTGACTCTTAAGAAGGAAATTAGGTGACCTCCTAAGATTTGTACTTGGCAGGTATAAGTTTCCTTTAACATATCCCCTTTATCTCCTAAATGCTTATAACAGTGTCTCTCACTACTACTTGCTTCATTATCTGGGGGGACCAAAGGTAAACTGTCAGGTTTGTTAAATCCTTCTCTTTTCTTCCTCCTCTTTTTAAAAATATAAATAGTGAGTTTACCCTATTCCAATGCTTATATGTTATAATACCAAATGAGTTAGCATCAATGATGAATTAACCAAATCCAACAATTCTTTTGCTGTGCAATAGCCCAGGACTGCTACAGTCCTCTGAGGGCTGTAGCCTATTCCTTTGCACATAACAAACTGAAGTCACTAGCTCTCTGGGACTAGGTCTGTGCTACATACTCTATGTGACAGCAAAAATTTTCAGGGAAAAATGTTTACCAGACTAGTGATAAGACCAAATTCACATAGTTTTCAGAACTATTCTCTAATATCTATACTGCTTAATACTATATGGTTACTAACTGTGCAGAAGTTCAAGGAGATGTGTTATAAGCAAATTAAATGACAGAATCAATTCACCTGAGAGGCAGCTGGCATGGTGCTTGGACAATATATTTTGAGTGGCCCATTAAATATCACATAGTAAGTTAGCCTGAAGGAAATAACAGAAAAGTGTGCCAAACTGATGAATGAAAAATGATGATTTGCTCACCAACTTTAGCACATTAAAAAATACAATTAGTAGAAGTTGTGGGAGAAGAACAGTTTTAACAAGAGTAATGATTGACAAAATATCCTGTGCCAAAATATCCCCTGCCAACCTCAGTTCAGTTCAGTTTCATTAGCAAAAATTTCATTCACTCAAGTACTGTCAAAATGTGGAAGAGAGACCCAGCAGGTCAGCGTCAGAGCAGATCAGTTGTGCTCATTACAGGGATTGATTCTCTGTTTGAGATTTGATTCCTTGGGACTATTTGTCATTGCTATCCATATTCAACTTGAATGGAGGTTGCTGAAATATATTGACACTGATATAACTGCTCTCTTTTATTGCTGAATACTATTTATAGGAATATACTGAATAATATACAGAATATTATTTATATAATCACTTATTAATCTTTTGATTCCTGATCTTTTAGTGCATATCTCTCTTATGCATATGTGGATTTTGAACATTAAAATAGGAGCAACCTTGTGTCACAATTTTGTCTGTCACATTTGCTGCACAGTTTCTTTTATCCAGAGTTGTGTTGTGCTTTGTACTTCCCATTTGTACCTTTAGTTTATTGTCGTTGACTTTATTTTGATGAATGTGTCCTTTATTTTGGACTTATAGTCCAAATTAGGCACGTCATGTTCTGCCATCCAAGAAGCAAATCTAATTTGCAGTGCAAATGCAAACTGCATTTAGCCTTAATGTAGTGGAAATCAACAGTCTATCTCTTTTTGCTTTTCTACAGGTTTTGCCTCCCTTCCTAAGGAAGCAAAATTTACTGTTGCACATTCTGTCAGTGTAAGTCTTGCAATAAGCTTTGCAACCTTCTTGAAAATTTCAACTGATTTTGACAGTGCTCAAGGTCTCAGTGTTACAACATTCCCACAAGCTGACTAGAGCCAGGCAGAATGTAGAAACCCAATCAGTCTCCCACTGAGGGCAGAGCTACACCACAGTTCATTTATATGGATATTCTCTGCCTTAGACAATGTAGACTACCTCATTAGCTGCCTATCACCAGTTTTCTTTAGGCCATGAACCCTCTTTCAGTTCATTATGTGATTTATCATCTGCAGTCCTTCTTTATATGAAACAGTAATTTTATGCTGATTGGGTTAACTGTGCATCACATTTCTACAAATACTTGTTCTTGGTACTTTTGACAGTATTATTTCTGGAATTCACCTTTCTTTTTTTTTGTTGTTGTTTTCATGGCTTGTTCTCTTTGTTCCTTGATATCTTGCAAGTTTGCTGCTGAAATCATAATATCTCAAACAAAATTTGAAAGGTTCAGATCGCCCTGCAGTATAGGACTTGATTTACATACAGACACATATATAAAAAAGCTTACAAAAGTAGTTGTTTTCTTTTGAATGGAAATGTTCTTATTTCTGGATTTTCTAAGCACTGTTGCTCTGATTTGATCCAGGACCTGGATGCTTATGTTTATGCTTACTTGCTTTTACTACAAAACCTAAGAAAATGGTCAGCAAACAGGAGATAATCTAATTACAAGTCTTAAAACCCCACGAAACCTGGCGTATTTCTCTCACTCTCCTATTTCTCTCATTTACTTCTCTCGCTCTACTGCTTCCCATCCCTTCCCATGCTATATCCAACTGCATGGGGACATACACCACACACGTACAAACACACACAGAAATACAAGTCTTTGTCACTTTTCTGCAGGACTTTCCCCTCACCAGCACATTTTGACATAAGTTTAGGAATATGGTCCTTTATATTTTCCTTTGAAAGAATTAGAAATCCTTACATCTTCTCTTTACACTCCTTTCTTCTGTCTTCAACAGTCTAGATCCTTTGCCACCATCTACATAAGAAAAGAGACAGCTGGCAACACTTTACTTTAAACTTCACTAGATTGATAATTAGGAATAGATTTTAAATACATTATTTGGTACAGAACATGATCACCTTGTGAATCAACATGCAAGACCAAGTCTGCATTTGGCCTTAAATTCCTTATCCAGATGCATTATCCTGCATTTCCTAGTGCACATCACAAAGCCTTAGAATATATATAACTCAATTAAATGATTTCTGAAAGAATGAAGCTCATTTTGTTGCATATCTGCATGTGTTTTGTATTAATCAGATTAATCAGGGATGAGAACATGAATTAAATTAACTTTATGTTCACTCTACAGGAAGAGTGTACAGGAAAATTCACTGGACTGGAAGAAAACTGAATGTGGTAAGAAGATGCAAATTCATTATATAATACTGTAAGCAAACCCTTCATTTTTCTTAATGTATTTTACTAGATTAATTCTTTTGTTAAGGAAACTATTTGTACTCCAAGAAGCATACCTTTTTTAACCCAGCCAGGCAGGTAAGCAAAAAGGCAAGAATATTTACACAGAATAATGTCTTTCTTAAAGAAATGTACGCAAGACAAATTATTTTGAAGTGGCAAGTCATACTGTACTTGTTAGTGATCCATGAGGAGGAAACAAGAATACTTGAACTTTTTGGCTAGTTGAAGTTAACCTCCTACCAGCACAAGTGTCCAAGTTCCACTCAAAACAGCCAAACTATATAATCAATTCAGTTAGACTTTGTCTTCTCTGTTCCTTGTAGAAGAGGGTTACTGACTGCACCAAACTGATGATACAGAATGTCTTCTTTGGGCATTACAATGGTCACTTCTTGTCACCTCAGTTGTTTCCAGCTGCACAGACTTTTTCTCAAGAAGAGGATTTGCTCCGTATGCTCTCTAACTCTCCTGCCAGAACCCACTGTCAGAAGGTGGAGCACTGAAATGGGTAGGCTGGATTCCAGGCCCCAAGCAGCCTTGCTGATGACTGAAGCACCAGCTCATACTTTCCACAGAACTGCTGTAATCGCAAGCTAAATATTTTTAGGCCAGAAAATTTTTCCTGCCTCTGTGTGAAGCTGTGTCACTGTGCAACCAGGAATCAAAGCTGAAGTGTGTAAAGGGAAAACAACAGAATAGGTTGAATCCATGATCAAGTGATGACAAGGACCTCCAGGGGAGAGATGCAATGCAAATTGCTCCCTTTGCTAAACTTTATAGTCGTGCACCAGAAAGCACAGAAGGGAATTAGACCTCATGAGAAGTCTAATTAATTATGAGTTTTAATAACTTTGTAAATAAATGAATTATGGGTAAGGCAATACACATTGCAGTTTATTTTTATCCCAAAAGGGTAATGAAGCTTTATGTTAATTGGGGAACAGAGCATGAAGATGCAGCTGCTTGTTAGATTGGAATAGATATTGACTAAGATTCAGAATTATTCTAGCCCAGGGATTTTCTGTAAGATACTGTCAAGGCTAAGGTATAAGAAGAGTGTCAACATTGCAATTATGCAAATGTGGATTTGATGCAAATAACTGCATTGAATTTTAAAATTTCACCAAAAACATGAGGCATGTAAGTATACACAGTTTAAATATTGTAAGCAAGTTGCATTGGACTATAAAAACACATCAGGATAACCAGCTCACATAATTTCATTTGTAGTACACAGAAAACTTTTAATGTACTTTTTTGAGGTGACTGATACAGGACAAAGCAACATAGAATTGTCTTAGTGATCCCACCTTTATCTGAAAGTCAACACGTCTGTGGTCTAAAGACACACAGAAGACAGGTGCTTTATTCATTTCCCAGTTATGCATCTTTGGATATAAATAAATAAACAGCATTAATCATAAAACAGCAGAAATAAATAGCAACTAGAACTTGATATTGTTTTCCCCCTTCCTCAAGTTAAGATTATTCTCAATAGAATAAGGCTGTCTTTTTTAATTTATCTATAATCCACCAGCTCTTGAATTCCTAATTTAACTGTGCCTTGTGCTTAATGAAAAGCGTCTCTAACTTGTAGGATTTTGAAATCAAGGTATCCTGCTTCCTTGGCAAGTGTTCTACCCATTTGGCCAGCATGGTCAGAGACTCTAATGAAGGAGACTTAATGTGCCTCAATCATAGAATCATAGGATATTCTGAGTTGGAAGGGACCCATCAGGTTGACTGAGTCCAAATCCTAGCCCTGCAAAGGGCACCCTAGGAATCACACCACGAGCCTGAAAACATTTGCCAAACACTTCTTGAACTCTGTCAGTCAGTGTTGTGACCTGTCAGTCTTGAACTCTGTCAATTGGGAGCCTGTTTCAGTGCCTGACCACCTTCTTGGTGAAAAACTTTCCTGATATCTGACCTAAATCTCCTTCAACTCAGCTTCATGCCATTCTCTCAAGTCCTGTTCACTACTCACAAGAGTGAGAAAATCAGTGTCTGTCCCTCTGCCTCCCCTTGTGAAGTTGTTGAGGACCACAATGAGGACTCCCCTCAGTCTCCTCCAGGCTGAGCAGACCAAAAGATCTCAGCTGCTCATCATAAGGCTTCCCCTTCAGACCCTTCATCATCCTCGTGGCCACTCTTTGGATGCTCTCTCATTACTCAGCATCTTTTTAAAAATGCGGTGCCCAAAACTGCTCCCAGCATTCAAGGTGAGGCTATCCCAGTGCAGAGTAGATCAGGACAATCCCCTCCCTTGCCTGGCTGGTGATGCTGTGCCTGATGCACCCCAGGACACAGTTGGACCTCCTGGCTGCCAGGGCACTGCTGACTCATTCAACTTGCTGTGGACCAGGACCCCCAGGTCCCTTTCTGCAGCGCTGCTCTCCAGCCTCCTGTTCCCCAGCCTATACACACAATCAGAACTGCCCTGTCTCAGGTGCAGATTCCATCATTGGTGCTTGTTAAAATTCATACAGTTGGTGATTGTCCATCTCTCTAATTTGTTGAGGTCTTTCTGCAGGGTCTAACTGCCCCTGAAGGAGTCTGAATTTTTCTCAGGCTTCTATGTCTAAAATTTGTTTAATATGGAGTTTCAGAATGTATAGTTTTCACAGGGTGCTTTCAGCAAGGACATTAGATGAAGCCACATCAAATCAGCAAATAGACTAAGAGTGATATATTAAGGAATGCTGGCATATCTGTATTTGCAGTGAAACACTTAATGACTATGATTTGTGATACTTCTTGGTTAGCACATATTACATGTGAAATACTTCAGGGTTAATGCAACTTCACCATCACCTCCACAAAAATGAACTTTGTTCGGTGCAGCAACACAGCATTAATTGACTCCAACTAACAATAATTCTCTCCCAGGAAAAATGACTGTGAAGACAGGTGCTTTATCTAAAATGCATCCCAAATACAGAAAAAGTGTTAGTGGTCATAGCATATGAGGAAAAGTTTAGAATTCAAATCTTAAAGCTCTTAGATGTTTAAACAGATGGCAAGGCATCTCAGCAGGTGTTAGTACCAGCCCTTTGGCAAGACAAAACATCTCAGTGGATACTAAACCTACTATCACAACTGTTTGAGATATTGCTTCAATATCCTCTACCAAAAACATACCTTCCTTGCTAGAATATTTCACTGTATATTTTAGAAGCACAATCCAGTAACTGAGATAAATTGTTCTCAGTTATGCATTTCTCAAAGCCATACTCATAATCGAGAGACTGTTAAAAAAGAATTTGATCATCAAGTTGTAACAGAAGCCTTAGTTCAAAACTTCTCACCAGCTCCCCATCATATAAAAGACAATGCATAAATAAAGATTCTGCTTCAAACTCTGCCGGTTAGGTTGAGAACATTAGCCAGGAATGAAAGCTAAACTCAAACCCTCTCCCCTAATAATGTATTTTATGCCTAGAATTTACATGAAATGGATTGAAAGCATTTTCATACTTATCTTTGTTATATGTGAGTGCATCCTGTACATTTTACACTGTATCCGGTTTCACTGTGAATTTCCATGTTCCCTGGATACAAGCTAATTTTGGATGGTATGAAGAATTATGTATTGTTCTAAAAATCTTTTTCATTTTCATTGAATCTTACCTATATAAGACATAAAGAAAGTTATTATAAATTCCAATTATTGTTCATATTTTATCAAGGAATATTCTATTTTTTGAAGTCAGGCAACATCATGTGCTTGTTCTTTTTTTACACAATGCAACTCAAATTGGATCCAAGTTCCAGTTCAACTTCTTGGATGAACAACTGCAGCAGTGTGTTGTGAAACAACCTTTACTGGGATGTTTCCTACCCTGATCCAAATTTCTCATATGCAATGGCTGACTACTGGCTGAAAGGACTCCACTCTGCAAGCACCCTCCTCAAGGCACGTTCAGCTAGGTCAGGTGGAACTACCCGATCTGTGCTGGCAGCTTTTATCAGTCCTGGAGACGCTCTGCACATGACTGTCTGACCGGGCAAAATTTGGGTGTGGTTGTTTGCCCATATTACTGTTAGTTACATTGTAAACTACATGAGGAGTTAAACACAGAAATATACAGATTAGGGCCTTCCACCCGCAAAGAGGTTACAAGGCCAGCTAAATTACTAAGATTCACACATGCATGGAACAGTGCCCATTTTTTTCTGGTCTTTCTTAAGGGTGGAACACAAAAGTTATGAAAACACATTTAAGATAGAATAAGATTTCAGTTGCTATTTGGCCATTTTCCAAAAGTATGCATTTCCACCTCCCAAAAAACACAGCAATAGCGAACTTGACCTTAGTTGGAATTTCTAAAATTGGAGAGGGGGAAGGCAGAAGGGCACATTTTGTTCAACCCATGTCATTGTCTTTTATGATGAAATAAATGGCTGAAACCAGGGAGTGTCTGACATACTGGAGAACGTGGTTGCTGTGTGAGGACACCTTGAATAGACTGGAGAATGTTCTGACAGAACAAAGCCTTGCACCCAGGGCAAAACCCCCCATGCAATGGTATAGGCTGAGAACTGACTAATGAGATAGCAGCTCTGCAAAAAGAACCTGTGAGTTCCAGTTAAAAAGTGAAATGAGGGTCAACACTGCAGCTTTGGTGTAATTAGGACTAACCCCTATGCGGTGCTACATCAACAAGCCTACAGCCAGTGAGTGAAGGGAGACGATTATTCTCCTCAATTTGCCACTTGGGAGGCCACACCTGCAATACTGTGTCCAGTTTGGTCTCCTAAGTATGCAAGAGATACTTAGAAGATTAAAAGTATCCAGAAGAAAGTAACCAAGATGGTTCTAGGTGTTGGAGCATGTGACATAAGGAGAGGCTAAAGAATTCAGATTCTTTACCTTGAAGAGAACATTGAGAGGACATAATCCCAATGCTTCACTGCATTAAGAAGGAGGACCTATACTTTTTTGGAGGTGACTAGGAAAAGGACAAGAAAGAATGGCCACTGACACTGTCTGGATGTCAGCTGCCCTCCAAAGCTGCTCTATCCCTCCCCTCCTCAACTGGACAGGGGAGAGAAAATATAATGAAATCTCATGAGCTGAGATAAGGATGGAAAGAGATCCATCACTATCAGGGGCAAAAGAGACCCAACTTGGAGAAATTAATTGAACACAATCAAAATCAGAGTAGGATAATGAGAAGTAAAAGGAATCTTAAAAACACATTTCCCCCACTTCTCCCTCCTTCCCAGGATTAACTTTATTCTCAAATCTTTACCTCCTCCCCAGCAGTGGTGCACGCAGACAGGTGGTTATTGTTATGGTCAGTTCATCGTGTTATTTCTGCTGCTGCTTCCTCCTCAGAGAGAGGAGACCTTCTGCTGCTCCTTCCCACGGGCTGCAGTTCTTCATGAATTACTTCAGCGTGGGTCCTTTTTTTCCACAGAGGGGAAATCCTTCAGGAACAAACTGTTCCAGCATGGGTCTCCCATGGGATCNTTTCCCAGGATTAACTTTATTCTCAAATCTTTACCTCCTCCCCAGCAGTGGTGCACGCAGACAGGTGGTTATTGTTATGGTCAGTTCATCGTGTTATTTCTGCTGCTGCTTCCTCCTCAGAGAGAGGAGACCTTCTGCTGCTCCTTCCCACGGGCTGCAGTTCTTCATGAATTACTTCAGCGTGGGTCCTTTTTTTCCACAGAGGGGAAATCCTTCAGGAACAAACTGTTCCAGCATGGGTCTCCCATGGGATCACAAGTCCTGCCAGCAAACCTGCTCTAGCCTCAAACCTGCTCAAACCTCCTCTAGGCTCCTCTCTCCACAGGACACAGGTCCTCCCAAGAACCTGCTCCAGGATGAGCTTCTCACAGAATCACCTGGGGCATGCACCTGCTCTGGTGTTGGGGCTGCAGGTGGATCTCTGCTCCTCCATAGTTCTCCATGGGCTGAAGGGGAATCTCAGCTCTGGTGCTTGGAGCATCTCTTCCCTCCCCATCTTCCCCATCTTCCTTCACTGACTTTTGTGCCTGCAGGGCAGTTTCACATATTTTCACTCCTCTCTTCTCTGGCCACTATTACTTCTGTGCAGTAACTNCAAGTCCTGCCAGCAAACCTGCTCTAGCCTCAAACCTGCTCAAACCTCCTCTAGGCTCCTCTCTCCACAGGACACAGGTCCTCCCAAGAACCTGCTCCAGGATGAGCTTCTCACAGAATCACCTGGGGCATGCACCTGCTCTGGTGTTGGGGCTGCAGGTGGATCTCTGCTCCTCCATAGTTCTCCATGGGCTGAAGGGGAATCTCAGCTCTGGTGCTTGGAGCATCTCTTCCCTCCCCATCTTCCCCATCTTCCTTCACTGACTTTTGTGCCTGCAGGGCAGTTTCACATATTTTCACTCCTCTCTTCTCTGGCCACTATTACTTCTGTGCAGTAACTTTTTTTCTTTCTTAAATATATTATCACAGAGGCTTTACTACTATCACTGACTGGCTCAGCCTTGACCAGCAGTAGGTACATCTTGGAGCTGGCTGGCATTGGCTCTGTGACATGAAGGAAGCTTCTAGCAACTTCTCAGAGAAGCCACCCTTATATGCCACCCACTACCAAAATCATACCATGCAAGCACAATATAGGCCATAAACTACAAAAAAAAAAAAAAAAAAAATTAAAAAAAAAAATTGGATTAGAAGGGGGAAAAAAAATCCTGTTGAAAGTGGCTAATCACAGAAACCCAAATACAGCCAAAAGATTCTAAATTTCCATTGCTGGTTTATGATTTGCAGGTTGATTTTTCCTTTTCTGTTTTTTGATCACTCAGTAAAATTATATTGGTGACAAGGCTACTAATATTCATAGTAAATGTCCAAGATGCAAAGCTGCTATAACCCCACTATTCAACATTTGTAGCATAGTGGCATCAGTGAGAATGTAAGATCATCTTTGAGCCGGATTCCCACATCTCCTGGGAGGTGGGAAATGTTAATTCTTTAAGTTCAATACTTCTTGGGCAAGTCAGTAGGCTGTTGTGCAGAACTAGAGCTGACAGCTGTGTTCCTTGCACTTTGTTACCCATGAGCTTTACAGTTTTACCCAAGTGCTCTGTACAAGGGTTGAATGCAGCTGCATGGCTGCATGAGATTATGCCTCTTCCACTCTGTGTCTAAAACACAGCTGAGCTCAGGATGTAGCTAAGCCCTAGCTGAGAGCACCTCTGGACACACACAAAGACCTGTGTTCGGTTGTCTAACACAAAGGTTTCAACTGACTTTTGCTGTACTTCAGAGTTAAGATGTTATTTGGCACTCAGCTGTTTGAACTTGTTCTCTGACAGTTGAGTGCTTCCAGTTTACTAACCAAAATCCAAATGCAACTGATGGAGTTTGAATTTGGTGTCACGTTGCTTTGATTGACATCTTGATTGAATCAATGTCCGTATTTTAAAAGAAGACATTATTGAGTACAAGTTAATGGCTACAGATTGTAAGCTCTCTCCATGTCTGATTTGAGAAACTGTGAGACATCTTACTCTCATACAGACTAATGTGACTTGGAACTTTTGTCTGAAACCATGAATCCTATCTCCATTAAGTGATGCTATTACAAGCCAGAGCTTGCCAGATTGTTTCTGTGTTAGTACCATCACTTAGCATTTTTTCCTGTAGTGATGCGCTTATTCCTGACATTTCCATACAGATTTTTCTTCAACGGCAGGTTTTTCTTCAATGGCAGAAGCTTTTCCTTAAGTGTATGAAGACTTAATCTTACCATTTCCTTTGGCAAAAGCCAACTATCACCTTTTCAACAACCCAATGTGCCTACAGAAGCACATTAAGAAAGCACAGGACTAAGCAAGACCCTGTGGAAACATATCTGGAGAAACAGGCTGCCCTGCCACTTACTGCACCGACATTCTGTGGCCGGTATTTGCCATAGAGACCACACAACTCTCTTTCAGAACACGAGTTTTTCCTCCAGGTGTTCAAAACATTAATCTACCCTTTTCCTTGGTAGGTCTATAAGAAAAACTGGTGGTTTAGTACATATTTTTTCACACTGTAATGGCGCAGACGAGGAGGAAAGGGGGCAGAAATGCCAGCTCCAGGGACGCTGGCTGCTCCCACTGGGGTGCGGGCACCGGTGCCCTCGAGGCAGCGCTGCACATCAGGGCTATACGCGGCGGTCAGCGCGGGCCTTTCTCCCCGCCGGGACAAAGACGGCGCCCGGTCCCGCCGCACGCTCCGCCCGGAGAGTCGGTCCTGCGGCGGGCGTCGCACTTCAGCCCGCCCGGAGCTCCTCCGTGCCCCACCACAGCCCCGCGAGCCGGGTCACCCCCGCCGCCCCCGCGCC
>VZTN01004333.1:0-43032 GCA_013400515.1 Erpornis zantholeuca | reverse complement strand
CGGCCGGGGCTCTGCTCCGCCGTCCGAGGCGCAGGTGGCGGCGGGCCGGGAGCGGGGCCGTGCTCGCCGCGGCCGTTACAGAGGGCGTCGTGAGACCTGCCGAAAACAATGGGAACTTTCTCCTGCGCCAGGGGTGCCGCTGCCTCCGGCCTGCCCGGCCGTGCCGCCGTAGGAAGTGGGTGTGCGGGGTTGGCGCGCTCCGGAGCCGCCTGTGCTTCGGCGGTGACAGCTAATTTGCTTATTTTAGCAGAAACGAGCTGCTGGATGTAGAAGGAAAGTAGGTCGTGCGCACGGAAAATGCCTCTAAGGGACAAGTGTTGTCAGACTGACCACCATCACCATGGATGCTGTGAACCAGGTATAGTGGTGTGTGGTGCTTCGGCTGTTTTGCATATCTCCTTCATTGAAAGCTTGCAGGTTGCGAATGTCTATCATTAGTGTCAGCTCTAGGTATAAAAAGTTGCTAAATTTTGTTTGGAAATGGTTTTTTTGTATCCTTGAACTGTCACTTAAAAATCATTTCACGAGGAGAATTTTTTAGTTCCTGTAAGATGTGGGATAATCCTCAGGCCACCACATGGACATTGTATGCAGTGAGCAGAGGAAGGCAAGAATTTGTATAAAACAACTGACTGTTTAGTTTCCAAAAAGTCCAATGTTCTCAGGTTTTTTTGTAAAATGATGTTTCTGGCAATCATTTGCATTCGTTGTTTATATTTTTACTCTCTCTTCTCTGGTGAACTCTGATGAAATGGAAGATCTTGGTTTCAAAAGAGAAAAACGCCACCAAGTCCTAGAACAACTCTTTATGTTCCATGGCTGAGTGATGTGAAAGATGCCATCAGTGGAAACTGTAATGAACACTCTGAAGGTTCACACAGTCTGTTAGATGCTTTTGAAATTATGCTGCCTACTATTATAATTGGTATTTTTAAAGGCAATTTTTGCCTTGTTATAGAGTCTATTTGGATGCTTTCACATGTGTTTTCAAAAGAAATATGCTATTTGGATGCTTTCACTTTTGTTTTGAGAAGAAAGGTATCGGTTTGGGGAATTAACAGACGAAAGTGTGAGCATCATGACTTTGATTATGCTCCTTTAATGAAATGTAATTTGAGAGAAGGTATTGTTCAGTTAGTAGAACCATTTCTTTGTGTTGATGATGAAATGGTTTTGAATTGTTCTAATGCTTTAAAAAAACAAAAATATTTTTCTTGCCTGACAAATTAACAGTGATCTCCTAGGTTTGCTTCACCTGTGTTACTCCTCTTGATGTCAGTAGGTGTTGTACATGCAGATTAGAAGCTTTATACAAACCAAAATGTTTTCTTTTGCAGTGTAGGGTGTAGCCTAGTAGAATACAATATGTCATTGTGTTAGAGATCCCCAAATGGTTAGCTGATTTGTCATGGTTGCTATGTGTTTGTATATATAGTAGTATAAAATGGAGCCAGCATAGTTGGGTGGAATGTTCATTCTGTTGTCTTTTCTTACAGTACTTTTCTTTCTGATGTTCTTTTCAGATAGAATTTTTTTATAACCTTTTATCTCTTAGCTCAACACTCCTGTCAAAATTTGTTTAGTCTTTTTGCGTTTATTATCTCTAAATAGTTTTTATACTATGCCTCAACTGGCTTGATTAAATATGATATTCTTAGAAATGCTTAGAAATGCAATGAAAACGTTGAAAGGGGGTTAAAATGGATGAGAACCAGTTTATGAATTACAAAGCTGGCTGTTTAGTCAATAATAAATTTAAAAGAAGACCTAACTAAAGACTTTGCAAATACATGCTTCAATAAGTGCTCTTATTCCTGTAAATTTGTGTTTCCCTCTGGGCAAAGCTTAATTGCCACATCTACATTCCGCAGTGGAATGCTGCAAATTCTCATGTGCATAAATACTGCATAATGGAATGAGTAAAAAACCTGATTAATATATGTTTTAGATTCAATTGCTTTTGCAAAAACTATGATGTGGAATGAAACAGCAGAAATAAAGTAATCCCTCAGCAGTTTACTTGGACCTGAGCAGTTTATTGAATGTGGTTTTCTTGGTTAAGAATACTATGACAGGTTTTTTGGGTATATACTATGTAGCTTTTTTGGTATATACTATGTTAACTTGTGCTTTTTTTTTCTGATCATTGCTACTTTAAATTTGACTTCAGTGTTTAGGCACATGCTGGCAACATTTAAGTCAGGTAGTATACTGTGGTAATACAGTATTTGGTAATGCTTTTTTTGTATATGTGGCTTGGTTTTAATGATGGGAGTCAAGTAGATTGTTCTGGGGAATTACTTTAATTGATGGATGTTTCTAGTGAGTTAATTCTGTTTCATATATTTATGTGTTTCTGTGTTACATGTAGCTTTGAATATACATTTTTTTAAGTGATCAAAGTTACAGCAAGCTGTCAGAAAGTATAATGGCTTCTTCTTATAAGGAAAATTCAGTGTTGACTGTATTTTAATTCAATATAGATGAAAATTCTAGAGTAGGGCTGCTTTTACTGTAGTTCTGGCTGTTCTTTTTAACTGGTTTACTGTATGTATAGAAATTTCCTAAATTACAGAAATCACCTGAGTGTTTTCTAATGGCTTACTATCATTTTGTACATTTCAGTGCATCTGTTGGAACCTGGTGATCCTCCGTTATTGCAGCAGCCTCTGCAAACATCAAAATCGGGTATTCAACAAATCATTGAGTGTTTTC
This sequence comes from Erpornis zantholeuca, assembly GCA_013400515.1. NCBI lineage: Eukaryota > Metazoa > Chordata > Aves > Passeriformes > Timaliidae > Erpornis > Erpornis zantholeuca. Next base: position 40,317 of record VZTN01004333.1, on the reverse strand, counting down.
GATCAGGTATGAAACCATGCCTGACCCTTAAGAAGTTCATTACCTTGTTAAAAGAGTCATGCTTATGCAATGTATTAAAATAACCAGCACCTGACTTTATGCATATTTGCAAAATATTTGTAGATTTTTGGAATTAGGTGTTGCTTTTATTAAGGGTTTTCATAGAAAGTAATGGAGATACAGATTTTGCTGTATAGTAATCTTTCAAAAACCTTAAAAATTAAATTTGTTTTTCTGCTTTGTGTAATTTCTGCTGCTATTATTAATGAGTTTATCATAAAACTCCTGAGCTGAAGAAAAACTTTATCTTGAACTTCTTAAATTGCTTTATCATACTACTTTGAAGGTGTTCCTTGATTGTTTTTGGGAGTTGGAATACATAGCAATGAACAACTGAGCATTTGGGGAGGCATGCCGGGGAAGATTGAAACCTTCGGTCTTTTCAAGCAGTTTCTACACTTCTGATATGGCAAACCAAACATTTTATTTTCACAACTCTTGGTCTTTAGTGCTACTATCAGCATGTTTCTAGATTTTTTCACATAGAGCTTTTCAATATATGAAATGTGTCATGTATAAAAACACTGCTGCTGTGCAATGAGGTGCATGTCTGGTCTGCCTTGTAAAAGGGCATGGTATTTAAGTTGTCCACTAGCATTTCAATAGCTTAGTGCAAAAACAGGATGTGAGATTATTCATTAGTAACTTTTTTTTAGTTTGGTTGAGCTTGCTTGAGGATTCAGATATGCGTGACAAGCTTCTTTGGCTCGAAGCATATTAATGGAATATCTGCTGGTAATAGCACAAACTGGTCTGAGCTACTTCCAGACTGTCCTCACTCACAGGTGTTAAATTGATAACTTAATTTGATATCATCAGTCACCTGCCTCAGGGAGCTTGGACAGAAGGCAAGAGGACTTAGACAAAGATTTTACTGGCTAATTTTGAACAAGCAACATTTCATTATGGAAAGAGAGGGTTTGATTCTTGTGGTAAAAGAGTGTTGTACATCTGTATTGTAATTTGTATTGGAAAAAAACATTTCAGTCCTGAACAGAAGGAGATGAAATATCAATATAACAGGAGAGAGAATGAGGAGCCTGTGTGTCCCTTGATTGGGTAATAGTGGAGATTTTTTTGTTGTTGTTTTTTTGTTTTTTTGAAAGGGATGTTTGTGGCTAGGGCATGTGTGAACAGCATGGCTGAATTCTGTTTTTCTGTGTGCTTTCACCAAATTGGAAACTTTCTATTTGAATAATGGTTTGGTATCTCACTTTAGATAGAATTTTATCTACATGGAGCATCTTCAGTTTTGTTGAGCTGGATTTTCTTTATATTCAGAAATTAAAGTGTTGGTTACTTTTGGGAGGAACTGCATACAGTTTTTATTTGTTGCTATATCTAAATATTTTTTCAGTAGTCTATTTGTAACAATGCAGGTCAAATGAAGGTGAGGTTAGTAACACTCAAAGATATGGCCTTGGAAGGCACAGGAGGGGACAGAAACTGTGGTAGCCTTAGATGGTCAAGTTTGGATCCCAATTTTAAGGAACTGTTGAAGAAGTCACTGTACTTTGCTGAAACTCAGATGTAGAAAGTTTTGTATATCTATTGCACCAAGAAATAAGAAACTTTCTTGGTAAGGCCCATTTGTGTTGAAGAACTATTGCCTATTATAAAATTATTAATATTTGAAAGATTTTAATTTAGAAAATGGTTCTGCAGTGTGACTCTCAGTTTGATCTTTAAAAGGAATTCTTAAGAGAAGTGTGATAAGATGGCAGAACACTCGACCTTATATTTCAATTTGAAGAATGTCTTACTGCTGTTCCATAGGTGTTCGATATTATTTATTCATGGTCCAGTTTCATTATATTTTTGCTTGTTTGATTAATTTTGATTAATTAAATTCTAAGAAAAATCAAGATAGATGAATTAGCTGAATTTGGTTAGTGAGTGTTCTTTTCTAATTTGGAGTGGATAGGCAAAATGTACTAATCTATTGCTAATTTTAGGCCTTATATTCATAATTTTCATGAGATGAGAAATGAAGGAGTGTTAAAAAAGTGTAAAAAAAGAACAGGAGCTGGAATAAATCAACAATGCTAGATCTAACTATCTTTGTATACAATCCATAATAATCTGGAAAACTGGTATATTTTATCACACTCTGTGTTTTAATAGAGATCATTCAGATTAAAGTTGTCTGTATTTTCCTTTCATCAGGCTGAAAATATGCCTATGTTTCAATTATCTCGCCTAGGGTGTCATCATCTTGGACTTGGGTCAGATACCTACATGTAGTAACATTTCCTGACCTGTTATTCTCTTTGCTTTATTTTATGCTTTAGGGTTTTTTTTGCTTTACCAGGTGCCATTTCCACATGAAATAGCTGTGTGTGTCTTGTTTTCTTAGTACTGTAGGATAACCCTAGAAAAAAAATACTACAGGCTTCTTGAAATGCTCTAGGTGCTTATTCTTTCCTATTGGGCAATTGCATTGCAACAATCAAATGCCATAGTAAGAGCTCTTTCCTAATGTTAGGTGGTAGTTTTTATTGTAAATCATTGCACTTTCTATGTGGACTGTAATGTGAGTAATCCTTGAGGGTTTTTTTTCATCCTAGTCTTGTCTTCATAGTGAAATTCGGAGCATATATTGTAAACTTACAGTGCAAATGAAGTATTAACAAAAGATATAATGCTGTTATAATTATTCATAGTCTTAAATGTTTCCACTTTCATGGCATTATATGAATTAAGAAATGCACATAAAACCTTCCTTAAGTGTAATATTTCTTTTATTACAGGAACAAAACAACTTAAACATATCTTGTTAAAAGATGTGGACACCATTTTTGAGTGTAAATTGTGCCGGAGTCTCTTCAGAGGATTACCAAATTTAATTACTCATAAAAAGTTTTATTGTCCTCCAAGTCTTCAGATGGATGATAGTAAGTTTTATTAATTTAAATGTTTAATAAAGCTATGTGAAGTTGAAAAGCTTATCTTTCTTTACTTTTTATACAAACATATCTGAAACAAAAATGGGAAACAAAGAGATGGAGTTAAATTTCTGTAGTAACATATGTAGATCACTTTTATGTTATTGAAGAAGCTACAGGTATGCCTTTATATGAATTAACAACCAAGAACCATAGCAACATCATAATTAGATAGCTAGTTTATACATCTAGCCTTCTAATTAAGAGTGTCACTCTGAAAACTTTCTATTCCTTCTTCCCCCTTTTCTTTCCCATCTGTCCTTTACTGTGAAACATACCAAAAATATGTCAAAGGACTGGGAAATTAATCTCACAGAAAACAGTGGCTTTAACAGGGTGTTTCAGTTTTAGGCCATCATAGGTCTGATGGACTTCAGCTGCTCCTGTGAAGTGACCTGGGTCAATATCCTTAATATTCTCCTGTACTGAGGAAGCCCTTATAGTGTCATGAATGCAGCCTTTTGGTCTTAGTCAGTTTAAAACACAGACTTAACATTTACCCTTTTATTTCCGGCTCTGTGCTTGAATAATGTTGTCTCTTTTCCCCTGCTTCACTTCATGTTATGCTGCTTTAACATATTCTATCTGATCATATTTGTTGTAGAAGTGACTTAAATGATGCGGAAGAAAACAAGAACTATATTTTTATGGAAAAAGAAGTTTATTACAGTATCATTCCAGTGATTACTTTTTGTTGATCTGAGTAAAGTTGGTTAATTTGGAAATGTCAGCATTTAAAAATGTTTTGTAAAGCTTTCTACTAATCTTGTTCTCTTGACCAGATCAGTATAGGTGCCGTGAAGATTTTTCTTTCCAGATTAATGCCTTCCTGCCTCAATATTTCAAAAATTAGAAACAGACAGAGATATACCTTGATGATTCTTTTCGCACATGGTGTCAGCTAAAAGGAGAAGGTGAAAAAGCTCGTACTGTCACCTTCCTTAAATAAGCTTGCTTGTCCAGTTAGAGTCACAGAGCTTCTCTCTGAAAAGCGGTAACCTGTAGTTTCAAAGCAAGGTTTGAAGTGCATATGACTTAGATACAATAGCTTCTAAGCTAAGGAAGATTACCCTGAGGAAAGACTTCATGTCCAGCTTCTGACATTTTAGTCTTCATTTAACTTTCATGTGTTACATGAAATAACATACAAGTAACATACAAGTAAAATAACTTCCACTGTTCAGTATGAGAACTAAAATAAAGGGAATAATACTACATGCGCTGAATAAAACTGCATAAATACTTGTGTTTTATGTAAAATTGAGTATAGTTATTGAACTAACTGGATTTTTTTTCAATAAGTAAAACATAGTGAACAAGAGGCAGGAATAAAAGTTCAGCACCCCATGGTGAAAAATTCCAAAGACTATTCTGTGGTAACTTTTTTGACATGCAGTTAGTATAGTCACGAAGCAGTCTTAAAAGGTACTGTAAAATAGGAAGGACTTTTTACTCTTGGTAAAAACCATGTAGATAGGCCCATTTGAAAGTGTCTGCAAAAGCTGTTAAAAATTCAGCATTAAAAAAAGGGTTTGGAGCAACAAAACAGCATATTTCTTGTACTGACACTTTTCATGTATTGCTGGGTGTGTAGAAGGAATAACTCTTAAGTGTGGGTTTTTAAATAGCTTTTACCAGGACTCACATCTTTAAAATTATCTGCAATGATTTGAACTGTGTCATCTCAATGCCTCACCTTTTTGCTGTAGAACCCCAGCAGAACCTCAGCTAAGGTTTCTTAGTTGAGCCAGTGCAGATGCTTTGAGTATCACACTGGGAACTAGAGCATTGAACTAATTTGGCATTTAAAAAGAGAATATTACTGAGACCTGTAAAATATTATCTACTTATATCTTCATCCAATGCTCAGGTTACACAGATGTTTCATTCTTTGGTAAGGATTGTTCAGAATTCACAGAGAAGAGCTTATTTCCAGAATTAGGTTCCTTTATTGAGAATGCCTGTATCCCACAGTAGGAAAATTGGTTTCTAATGATACTTCAGGCTTAGTTCCACACCTGCAGAGCAAGCTTAGTTGAACGATGTCATTTTTGCAATTGATACAGTTTTTTAAAGAACAGCTTAATTCCAGTTATACAAATTTTTAGTTCAGGTGGCTTTCCCATTAGCACGCTGGGAGGGTTATTTCCGATGTTGGCTTTTAATTAAAAGGCAACTTGTAATGATTACTCAAAGCCTTTGAGTATTCAGAGAGTACAAAAGAGGATTTGTGGAAATTTGGAGAGTGAATTCATATAGTGGTCAAAAGCTACTTTGAAATTTAAAGAATTGGAAATTACCACGTCATTAAAAAATACCTTTTCCTCTTTTCACAGACCTCCCAGATACAAAAGATAAGCAGAGTCAAGCCATAAATGACCTTCTTGAAGCCATCTATCCAAGGGTAGATAAGCAAGAATATATAATTACATTGGAACCTATAGAAACTAATCAAAATGCTGTATTTCAATATGTGTCAAGGACTGATAGCCCAGATGAGAACACAGAAAGTAGCCATACCCTTGATCAAGCTCCAGTACAGACACAGGAACCCAGCACTGAGCAACCCAAGACTGTTTCAGCTCCAGCCCCAGTCCCACCTGGGGAGACTGTAGAATTACCTCCTGCTGATCCTGTTGCAAACAAGGTAATATCTGCTCCTGAAGAACAGCCACCAGCAGTAAATCCTGACTTGGACTCTCTGGATAACTCTGATTATGGCCACCAATTGATTTGTTGCCTCTGTAGGAAGGAATTTCATTCGAGACGCAGTGTACGCCGGCACATTCGAAAAGTACACAAAAAAAAGATGGAAGAGCTAAAGAAGTACATAGAAACAAAAAAGAAACCAAACCAGTGCTCCACAAAAGGACGAAATAAGAATGTTCTAGTAACATTAGGTAGAAGTTGTCCTGTATGTTATAAATCATTTGCTACAAAAGCCAACGTAAGGAGGCATTTTGATGAAGTTCATAGAGGATTAAGAAGGGATTCCATTACTCCTGATATAGCTACAAAGCCTGGGCAACCTTTGTTCTTGGATACAGTTTCTGCTAAAAAATCTTTTAAGACCAGAAAACAAAAGTCGTCTTCAAAGGCTGAATACAATTTAAGTGCATGCAAATGCCTTCTGTGCAAGAGAAAATATAGTTCACAAATAATGCTGAAAAGGCATATGCAAATTGTTCACAAGATAACTCTTTCTGGAAAGAACTCTAAAAGAGAGAAAGGACCCAACAACACTGCCAATGGCACAGAAATAAAAGTTGAACCAGCAGATTCTGTAGAACCTTCACCCCCTTCCATTGCGCTTTCTCCACACAATGAATTAAAGGGAACAAATCATTCAAATGAGAAAAAGAACACACCGTCAGCACAGAAAAATAAAGTTAAACAGGACCCTGAAAACCCTAAATCAACTTCTAAATCTACCACTAAATCAACCTGCAAATCAACCACTAAGTCAACCCCTAAATCAACCAATGCATCTGCTGCAGGTGGCCAGCAAAAAACCAGGAAGCCGAAACTTTCAGCTGGCTTTGACTTCAAGCAGCTTTACTGTAAACTCTGTAAGCGCCAATTTACTTCTAAACAGAATTTAACAAAACACATTGAATTACACACAGATGGAAATAATATTTATGTTAAATACTACAGGTGTCCGCTCTGCTCGTACGAAACGCGTCGCAAGCGTGATGTGATAAGACACATAACTGTGGTTCATAAAAAGTCACCACGCTACCTTGGGAAAATAACTGCAAGTTTAGAAATAAGAGCAATAAAGAAGCCAATTGATCTTGTTCTAAATAAGGTGACAAAAAGAGGCTCTCAGAGGGATGAAACAAAACAAATTGGTTCAAAACAGGATGTCACCTCTAATTCTCCCAATAAAAAATATGAAGGAGCTGATGTTGGCATTGAAGTAAAAGTAACAAAAAACTTTTCTCTGCACCGATGCAATAAATGTGGGAAAGCATTTGCCAGAAAAGCTTTTCTAGAACATCATAAGAAAACCCACAAAGCAAATGTATCTCATTCACCTGAAGAAAGTAAAACCAAAGGCAGAAGTACAAGATCTAAAGCTATTGTGTGGTGAGGAAAAAGAAAAAGTGTTTTGTCTTTTTTTTCCTTTTTTTTTTTAAAAAAAAAACCCCAACAATTCCACTGCATTTCTTTTGCTGTTGTTGATTTATTGTTGTAAACATATTTTCCCATAGATTTTATGGTTTAGTGGCTTAAATGCAAAAGTAGATATCGAATTTGTTTCTTTTTTTTTTTTTTAGCATTTTGGAAAAGAGTTAAAATCTAAATTTGTCATTGTAGGAAGATGGAAGGTAGATTAAACTATACTAAGTCAACTCTTTAAACTGTCTTAAGGCATATGTTATAATCGAGCTAATATGCATACATTTTTAAAATAGTAATTTTTAAAAATTAACAATAATTTTGTTTGGTTTGAATAACTTAACTCATTTAATTAACTTTGCTGTGACCGCTTGAGGAAGTACTAAAAGTACTAAAGTAAAAGCTGATAACAGAAAAAATCTTTATGAACTTACTGGAATTAGCATTTGTGAATTTAAATTTTTATTTTAATGTGTATTGCCTACACACTGTCAACAAAAGTGCACAGAACAGGTTTTTTTCACGTAATTTGGTTGCTTAGATGCTTTAATTTAAAATTGTTACTGATTAGGTGCCTGCAAACACCTTTGAAGTCATCAAATTTAGAATTTCATTCTTGTAATGTTTATTTATATAAGCCTGGGTTTGGAGACTCGTGGCCATTTATTTTTTAAAATTGTTCAAATCTTATCAAAGTTCTTGATTTAAGCATCAATATGTGTTGAAGTCTGGCCTAGAATTGTCTAAACTTCTGCTTATGTGGTACTCTGGGAATTTTTTACACTTGGAGGGGTTGTATTTGTAGTTACTCAGTTTGCCATAGTCTTCATGTTAAAGGTGGCCTATTTTTAGAAGACCTTTTAAAAAAGAAAATATTTCTATACAGTCAGTTTGTATTTCACAATGACCAACTGATGCCTGAAGGTTGAGGATTGTCCAAAAATACCATGAAGAGAGACTGTAGTGATACTTGTAGGAGTTGTTAACATCCTTATTCAGAATCATCTTTCTAGCACATTTGGTAAAAAGAAAACTAAGTATATGTGCCTTGTTCTATATTTCAGCTCTGAAATGCTATTTTCCAGGAGGTGATTTGATTTGAGTTCAGTTTTCATGGTGAATAACCACCTAGTTATGTTAAATTGTGATGTGGTGCTTTTGTGACTTTCTAACAAATCCTGGCCAAATTAGACACAACTTCAAAAATGAACTGAGCTGGACCCTGAATTATGCTGAATTTTAGAGGGGGAGTGACTTCTGCATTTTGAATAAGAATTAAAAATTTAGCCTTATAAATTATTTATGTTGTGTAGTTTAAAACAGAATTATATCTGTAAACTCAAAGTATTAATTTATTCCCATTTCTCTTCAGATAGGTTCAAGTGATGTTCGGAAAGTTTGAAGTTCATTTGAATGAAAAAGACTTTAGTTTGTTGTTGGAACTGCTAATTTTTGTTAATGGTACTATAAGGAGGAAATATTTTCATAAGCTGTTTTTTTTTCTACTATATTAATAACCATTCTGACTGCTTGTAGGACAGTGCCACTTCCCAAAACACTGAAGTAGTTGAAATGAAATGCACATGCTTCTAAATTAGCAGTTATCTTGATGCCTTGGGTTTTAACTTTTATATTTTTCAAATCCCGTACTGCCTAGTGTGTAAATGAAGTTTCTTGTAGCCTGTTAACTCCTCATGGTAGGTAGACATAACAAAACCTCTTCAGGCCTGCTCTCCAAGGACACTCAGACCGTTCTAGGCCCAAAAAGTATAAACCGAAAGGCTCTAAAGGCGGGGGAAGCTTGGGGAAATTACATCATTAACTGAAGCTTTAATTGGAGAATTAACCCTAATATGCAAATGAACCAAATTTATAAAAGTGTGAAGACCTTGTGACCTGCAGTCCATGTTGACAGTAGCCTCTGGATTCCCCAGGGTGTACCTTTGAAGGTCCTTCAAATAAATACCTACCTTTATTCCCTTATTCCTGTCTAGTCTGTTTTTTAGGTGGCCACTTCAGGCATCAATCTTTATGCAGTTGTAGTTTGATGCAGTATAGAACAAACTTCCTGAAATTAAAGAAGAGTATACTAGAGATAAGGTAATGAACAGCAGCTCTGGAAGAAGGTGTTTTTGCTTCATTTAGGAAATCAACTTAAGAAAACTCATCGTGCATACTGGTCCTCCCTAGTAGTATTAATTGATGGACAGCTCAGACTTTGACGTGATATCCTACTTTGGTAAATGTTGTGTAATATACTGTTTTAAATTTATTACAAATGAATGTATAAGAGCAAACAATGTAGTGTGTATTGGCTGAATTCTACTAATTTTTAGTATTTGCCGTAAATTCAGTTTGTTCATACTGACTAATTTCCCAGTTCGAGGACATTCTGAATTTCACTGTGCTAAAGTTGCTTCAAAGACCTCCATTTTGTTTCCATATGTGGTTCATGGGAGTACTTTGTAAACATCTAGGAAGTTTACAAGACTATCCACATTCCTCTATTCTTTAATTTTTTTAAAAAAATTATACACAAGCACTTTAATGATAGTTGCAGTTTATTTTTTCAGTTTATTTTTAAAATATCAACACACTAATGTTAATATGAAGGTAGTGAATATTTGCTGATGTATTATAGACAATCTGTGCACAACCACTTATAATGTTAGCTTAATTCATTAAATATTAATAAAAAGGGAGGATAGTTTGGGAGAAACTCAAAATATATTTTCTCTCAAAATCGTAAATGACCACTATGGGTAGCACTTGACTTTGTTTAATTGGAAAATGTTTTAGATACTTTTTTCTTAACCTTTTAATCAAGACTGTAGTAAAACAGTTGCATGCCTACCATTATGAAGTTCTTGGCAGGTTTCATGCGATCATGGATTTTGTTTTGGGTTTTTTTTTTGTTGTTTGGGTTTTTGTTTGTTTTTTTGTTTGTTTGTGTGTTTTTTATTTTTTACCTTTTAGAAAATATTTTGTTTAGTGATTTGTGTCAAATTGCTACAATTTGAAAGGTATTGTACATCAGAAGAAATACCATGTTTTTTGTATTGGTTCACTCCCTTACTTAGGGAGGTGCCTCGTGTTCATATATACTTTTTGTATAAAATATATCTAAATGTTGATCACAAGATCAGGAGTAAAAATGCTTTTATGGATAGAGAACTATTTGGCCCTGTTAGTGCATTGCACTAAAAATACTGTGAATGGGAACTAAGATTGTAGCTTTGCTCAAAATGTTCTATATTGAATGTACATGCTTTTGTTTGGATAAATGTACTGTATTTGATGGAAAATAAAGCAGACTGGAAATGATTTTTAAGTGGGCATAAACAAAAAGATGTTGTGTTTGTAAACTTGGGATATCTGTCACTCCACAATTGGAAATTACATTGTTTGCATTTTGTAAAGTTTTATTTGTTGATCATTGAAGCTAGTCGTTTATAATATTCTGTTGTAATAAATGTGTTTTTTTATTAAAAATTTGGCACTTGTGGAGTGAACACTTCACACTGATGGTCAAACCTTGCTATATTTTTAGAGAACACTGTTGATACTGGCCTTTTGTCCCTTGTAAAGGAATCTCTTCCTTAACTGAGGAACTCTGGTTGTTGTTACCTTTTTAGAACAGAACTTTGAAGATGATAAGCTATCCTGGGATTTTTTTTACACTAAAATAGGGTTATCTAGTTTTCCATTGGAAATAACATTGATGGCTGCTGAAGATTCCTTGTTTTCATGCTTGGATACAAAAAAGAACTTCCATAACCACTGTTTATTCTTTTGTAAAAGATGACATTAGGCTGTTAATGTGAGTGCATTTTAAGTCATGTTCCTGAGTGCCTGCAGATGAAGGATGGGAAATTAAAATGCAAACACAGGGATAGAATAACTGTTCATTTCTCAATTTGTCCTTGTGGTTTCTGCTGTCTGTTTTGGATAAGTCTATAATCTGCATCTTGGAATATGTGAAGATGAAGTTACTCCTATTTCAAAGGTATGCTTTCTGCTCACCAGCAGACTGGATATTGAGTTTTTAATTAAGATGCAGTCTTGCATCATTGATGGGGCACATTGGTTTGTCTTGTTTCACTTATACTAGCCAAAGACAAATGTAGTCTCTTCAGTGGACCTTCAGAATTAATGTTGAGTCTTGTTAAAAGAGTTTTTATTTAGAACAAATGTTAGATACTTTACCAAAAACTTTTGGAATATTTTGGAATGATCTAAACACTTTGTTTGCAAGTCTATTTTTTTTTAAAGGATACATGTCTTCTAAGGCCTGAGGGGCTAGCTTTCAGGGACCTGAACTCTTCCATTACCAACAAGGGAATCTCACTGATACTCATGGCACCAGGCTTGCTAAAGTCCAATATGCTGGCGTGTGTCTCAGAATCATATTTGCTTTAATTATCTCTCAGCTGAGGGTGTCAGTCTTCCTGCTTTTGTTTGTTTCGTCCTTATTTTTAGAGGGGTTTCTTGTTTTTAGGTTTTACTTGTCTTTTCTGTCTGACATGTTAGGTTCCAGGGCTTGAAGCTCTTGTACTGCTTGGTTTCCTCAGTCTTACAGGAAAATAAAGAAATCTGTAGCTTAGATAGTTAATGGTCATTACCACCATTTGTTTTTGATTGGATTCTCTTGGGATGAACTTAAATCTACTGTGTGAAGGATTTGTCTAAGTGGTCAGGTGCTTGAAGTACTTAGAAAATGAGGTCAGTTGTGAGTGGTGGCTGAAAGAGCTGTGGGTAGGTGTTTTACATCATTCCCTTTTGCTGAATAGTGAAATACAACAGTTGGTTAACCACAAAGGTAGAACAGTGTGTTGTTTGGAGGATAAGGGGTGGAGAAGAACTGGTCCTGAATGATTTTACTGGTGGAGAAGCTGTGGTGTTTGTACTAATGAGGAGACTTGCAAGAGGGACTGCTGGCTGGGTATAAAGGTTTTCTGCTCATCTTGGAAAGGGCATCAGAGGGGACGTGAATGATGTGGCACTTCAGTTTCCTTTTTTAGGAAGCTTGCTTCACAGTATCCATCAGTTACAGTCTTAAAGCAGTAATTTCATAGACACAAAGTGGAATGTAATTTGAAAAGCTAGGATTGTTTGGGTTCTTTCATCCCTTTAGGTATTGTCAAGATACTGGTAATCTTAATAGAATTGTTGTACGTTTGAAATAATGTCTCAAGTGAGGAAACAACATCATTGACTTTGGAAGATTTAGTGGGAAATTAGGATCACCTGAGCCTTTGATAGACCAAATACATTTTCCTGCAAAGCAGATGAAACTATGTATTGTTCACTGCATTGTCAGGAACGGTACTGTTCTTTTGAAGTCTGGAGAGAGGGTGAAGAGAATGTGCTTTTTCATCTCGCTCTAATGTTACTCTTCAGAAACAGATCTTATGGTGGTTTCACCTCAATAATAGGTAGCATTGAGGTTTTCCATGTCAGTAATTCACTGCACTAAATTTGTTAGCATCTGATAATACTGGTATTTTTTTTTGTTTTGATGCTTTCCTGCCATTTCAATCTTAGGCAGCTTGGATGTACCTGGTCTGTCTTCTCAGCCAGCATAAGCCTTTCCAGTGCTAGGTAATTCAGCTCTCTTGGCTGAGCTGGATTTGCTCTTTCACATTACTTACGTGCTTTGAGCCTGGGAGTCAGCTCCTTTATTTGGGATAAAACAATCTGCTTTGATGATCTTCCACAGCTGCTGATGTTATCTGAAATAGTTGAGTGGGCTTGGTGGCAGAGCAGAGACCAAAACTCACAGTCCGGGGTTTGCAGCAGATCTTATGTGTACATGTGCTTACATTTTTTTCACTCTGCTGCTCAGATGTTTTCTTCTCCAGGATGTTGTGGTTTTGCAGTTCTCGGCTTGTGACTTTCTGCAGCAAACAAAGGGGTTGTTTGAAGTTGCTGTCTTGTGGCAGAGCAGGTGGGGAGAATCTTAGGCTGAAATAGATGTGTAAATTGAAATCAGTTTCCTTCCTAACATACATCTAATTTTCAACTGCTATTCTCTTTGAAGAAACAACTTCTTAAGAATGAACAGGCCTAAAATGGACACATGTCATCCTTTAAATGTGTAATGCCTGCATTTTCCATCAAAAATACATTCATGATATTGGCAGATAATAAAATCAATAATTTGTCTCAGATATAAAAGTGGTAATGGCTTTCCAAATTCAGTGAGACATTTCTCTGCATGGTGTCAAACTGGTAGAAGATTAGGTGGTGGCTGAGTTCGCAAGGCTTAGACTTGGGTGTCTGTGCTGTTTCAGAGTACTTGTTGCCAGTAGTATACGTGAGGAAAACAAGGTGTGTGACTTTGTCGACCTTGCTCAGAACTGAACAGATTGTAACTTTGATGTTTTTTATTAAATCTCTGTACATAAATATTGCCATTTGCTTCCTCAAGGAGCACTTGCATATACAAACAAATTAGGCATTGTAGAAATGGTCTTTGACATTGAAAAGATTGAAGGGACTGTTTTCCGAAGTGTCAATAATGTCCTGAAACTCAAGCTAGAATCAGTTCAATTTGTGCAAGTCATTGTTTTTGCAGAATAACAACATGCAAACAGCTTATAAATTGTACTTCATCTGGCATTTGCTATTCTGAGTTACTATTCAATTATCTTTATTTCATGATTTTAACTTCAGAATTTGCTTTTCTACTATTCAAGGTGATACTGAAGGTATTCCACTTTGAAGAGTTATTTTCAAATTTTTGTTTTCAGTAAACTGTCTTCCAGTTTACAATTACCTTATCTGGGTGCAGTGGTAGGATGTTTGTTTTCCTTGTTTCATCTCTCTGTGGATGATAAGGCAAGCAACTGATGGCAGCATAGCAGAGTCGGTTATGTTTTGAGTGAGGCTTTCAGAAGAAAATTTTGTCTTGGAGAAATGTACTGAGAAGCATGAAGATACCTTTGAAACTCTGTGCCTGCACAGCTGTGGACTGACCTACGATGGTTGGAAATGGCCAGCAAACTATTACCATTCTTGGCTTCAAAACAAGACTGGTAACAGACTGAGATACTTACGCATCTTGAAAAGCAGAAAAAAATGTTTTTGTACCTTAGAGCTAATTTTCTCATCTCAGTAGATTGTTTGCCTACACCAGTATAATGCAGGACAATATAATCCAAACGTAGTAGAATTTCGAATATATTTTGAAACAGTTTTTGAGGGGTAAGGCTTAACATGTGAGTAAGGTTTTGTTAAAAATGGAAAATATACAACTATGGAGGTTTGATAGCTACATTAGCACAGGTACAAGACAATTTTCTTATTCTTTCATAAAAAAGTCTCTTCCCTTGTGGAAGGTGCAAGCTGTCTTTTTTATGTTTCTATTACTTACCTGTGTAGTTCCCAGTTCAATTTTTAATATTTTACTGTTTGGCTGTGGCTGAGTTATCCTGAATTATCTATGTGCTTATCATGTTAGCTTCTTTAAACCCCTAATTTTTGAAGTAGAATTTTTTGTTTCTGTTTTGAAAGCTGCTTTAAAAATGCTTGGCATTTGATAGTGTTGGGTCAGTGTTTTTGTTTTCTATTTTCTGGAGGGTGAGGTGATCCAAAAACCACTGATTTTGGGATATGGAGTCTTCTAGAGCATGGTTTTGAAAAAGATGAGGCAGAGCAGGAAGAGATCCAGGCAGGAACAATGTGGATCCTCTTATATTTATGTCTTTAAAAATAGATTAGAAAAACAGCTGCCAGAAGTAATATTTCTCTCCCAGCGCTAGGTACCAGATAAATGGCTTGAGAGCTTCAGGCCCTGTCCAGCCCTATTTTCTTACTATTTCTATGTGCCTAAATTAGAAGTGAAGTGTTTATTTTTCTCTTGTGTTGGGTTTTCTTTTTTTTTTCTTTTTTTTCGCTTGAGGTTTGTTGCTCTTGGATTGTTTTCTCCTTAGTCATTAAATTGTTGTTTGGAGAGGTTGCCGGTAACATGTAACTAAATTCAAATCATTACCAAATCTTGGTTTCTCTGGTCCAGAGGGACTTGCTGCCTTTGGAGCTACACTTTCTAACTTTGGAGCAAAAATAAATGAATCAATAAATAAGATTAATAAGAGTAACAAGGTCACTACGGCAAGACTCATGAAAGCTCTTGAGGCTGGGGCATTTGTTCGAACTGTCTTACCCTAAGTGCATGTGAGAGGAGCAGCATAATTCCTACAGCATTCACAGCCTTGTCTCTGCCTTGGTATCAAGAGTGAAATGCTTTGGGCGAGTGTTCTGTGTGCAGACAGGAAGGACAGTAGGGCTATGGTTATTATTAGTCTGTGACTGTACATTGCCATAATGCCACATCCTCTTCCCTGGACCAGGGAGACTTTGGAAGCGGAGTCAGAAGACCCTGAGCCCAGAAGAAATCTCACTTTTGGGGTAGTGGATGCAAGCAGAGCAGCAGAAAGATTTTCTTTCTGTGGGGGCAGCTCAGGGTTAGTGAGGAATCAGGTTTTTCAGGCGTGCACTGGCTTTTGAGAAGGGATCCTGAATATGGGTGGGGAGTCAGTGCCAAGGAAACCCAACAATGCCTGGAGCACACCTTGGTCCTTTTCTGGGATGGAAAGGGTGAGGTGGGCAGTCACCCTGTGCCGCCTGAGCTGCTGTTGCTCTGACTTTCGGAGAAGCGAATGAAAATCAGTGATTTCAGTTTGTATCGTAGCTGTTTCCAAAAAAGGCCTTTCGGATGTTCCCTTTCCCTGTGTCCGCCTCCCGGCGCTGGGTGTGCAGGCTGGGCGGGGCGCAGCTGCCGCGAGATGGCAGCAGGCAGCCTGAGACCGGAGAGACCTCGCACAGCGCTGGGACATGGCGAGCCCACAAGTCCTTCTAGTGCGGCCTTCTTCTGTGAGCACATCCTCAGAAAAAGAGGTGGATATTCAAAAAAGCGAAGACAGGTTACTGTGGAAAGGTTGGCCTTAGGCCTTTGACACAGGAATGAGTCATTAATGTGATTTCTGTAAGCGGACCGTAGCTTGTGACATTTGAAATTCTTGAATGATGTTTGTAAGGATGAAGACTTAAGGTTTGCTTGATTGCACTTGCTCTTTGTCCCCAGGGCTGTGGAATAGCTGAGGACAATGCATCGTAGCAGGGCCAGGTGTCATCTACCAAGATGCTCTCTCAAAATTAGTGCATCAAAATCCTCTGCAGCTCAGTAGCACTTAAGCTGCCTTTTTTTTTTTTTTTTTTTTTTTTTTTTTTTTTTTTGTTGTTGTTATTTAGTCCCTTACTGACTATCAAGAGAGGAATGGTACTTTTCTAATGTCTTTTACCTCCTTCAAGCTTCACTTAGCTTTATTTCTGAAAAGCAAGATGATGAACACAAAATTATCTCCACCTTTTAAAATGGAGAAACTTTATCTTGGGGATGGTGGAAGACATAAATAGAAATGTCTGCATTGTTATGTTATTTAGAGTCTGTAAACATGTTGTTTTCAGACCTTGAATCCTATTCTATTCCCAGACTTATTGTTTGGAAAGGAGAAACATGGGTCATATCTACAGATAAATACCATCTCTTTTATACTTTTGGTAAAGACGACCACCTAATTTCAAGTTAATAAAGCTTCTGCCAAAAGAAAGAGAATAATAGTAATTCAAAAGCAGTTAATGTGTTTTCCAAATGAGCATTTGTGTGGTTTTGGTGTATTATTTTGTCTTGAGGTTGTTGTTGCTGTTGTTTATTTGTTTTTTCTTCTTCAAAATGGAAAATATGTCAGTATCTCATATTCTGAGCAGTAACTGCAGGGAATACAATACTTTGTGGGTAGCTATAATGAGTCATATACACATCAGTATACAGTATAGTGACTGTTCTGTGTCTTGGATGATGGCTAAAACCAGTAGTGACACATCAGAGCCCCTCATTTTCACAGCTTCTAATTCTTCCTGGAAAGAAATGTTTCTGTATACTAATTAAAACATCTGCAGTGTGCTTGGTTATTCTGTTTGTACACAGTCAAATCAGATCTCTTCAGGACATACATGATTTTATGTGTGGGTGCCAATTAGTTGTCTGTGGACCCATTCACAAGTGGAAGCATTCTGTAGCCCTTTGTGTCAGATTTGTTGGATCCACACAGTGTACACAGTGCGATGTTTATGTGAAATGATGGGCTTGCTGCAAATGAGCTCTCTGCAGTAGTTATATGCAATTCTGAACATCCAGAAGTCTTGAATGTCTAAATTGCACACCAAAACTTAGCACTCCAAGGGTACTATGAGAGTTCATTGAGTCAGTGAGGAGACTGCCTAGGTCACCAGTGTCATGATCACTCCAGCTCCCAGCTTTTCCTGTGCTCTTCCTGGGGTGTTCCTGCTGCACCCCAGCTCTTCATTGCCTGCAGTATCTGTAGCTAATGCAATATCTCAGCCAGCTTCCTTGACACTGTGACCCTTTCTGAGAAAAAGGAAAGATGTGATATTTGTTATTCCCAGGAATTCCTTTCCTCTTTAGGCCCCTTTTGTTTACATCTTCTTGCAGACAGCCCCTTTGAATCAGGTCATATCTATTGTTCTTTATAAGCTTCAAGGTGTGCAAGTAGCTAGCTCAAGCTTCAGCTCTGTAAAGAATATGCTCCAAGTTCTGAAAAATTTTATTTGGAGGATCATTCCATCCTCATATCCATAGCTGCTTTGTCCCTGTACAAATTACAGCATATACCTAGCCACCAGATGTCTCTAACAGACATCTGACAGCACCAGAAGGTGTTTGAGTTGCATCAGTGCTAGATTAGTTTATTGTTTTCCTACTGCAGTCTGTGTATTTTTAAGGAAATGCTACTAGTACCACCATGAACTTCCAGTCCTTCCTGTTCACTTGGGATTTGCAGATCTTTCTGTTTTAGCTGAAAACAGCAGTTGAGTAGACTGTCTTATAAAGTAAGTGGTGCCCTGCAATTTTTAACAAAGACGACACTATTCCATTAAATTCTGTTTTGTCTGAAGAGAAAAGAGAATTGATGTGAGAACAGACTCTTCTTTTAGGGATAATGTTGTGATTCAGGTAATATCAGTTGTAATATCAGTGATGGCCAGACAGAATCATTAGGGAGAAGCTGTTCATCTAAAATACAGACTATTTTTGTCTGCAGCAGAAATGAATTAACAGGGTGCTGCACCTGCCCGATTCATTGTCATGATTTCATTGTCAGCTGATCCACTGGACTAGTCACTATCCTTAAGGAACTATCCTTAAGGTTTTGATGATCCCTGAGAAGTTGTGGTGTCAGCTTTCCGTCCAGTCACTGAGAACATGTGAGCCATGGTGAGGTGCACAACAGCACCTATTTTTGGGTGTCGTCTTTCGTGGAGCTCCAGGTAGATAAATCCATCCAAGATGTTGTAGGAGCCATATGACATGTTCATCAGTGTGGTTCACATTCACATCTTTCCATCAAAATGGACTTTTAAGTAGATCAAATATGTAATGTAATATCAGTGCTCATGACAGGACCTTTGACGACTCTAGCAGTACATGTCAAAGGACCTTGGGACTCCTGAGACTTATTGACCTTTAAATGAGTTTATATCTCCCTTTTTGGCCCTTCCTGATGCTGTAGTACCTGCTGCAAGGGAAGACTTCAGATACATGCCAACTTTTGTGTTGACAGAAATAAGCCAGATAAGATGTACTGCAGTTTGTCATAGGGCAAAAGGCCTTGTTATACGACCTGGAGACTTCCACCTCTGTCAGGTTGTGCTACAATATATCTTGTTAGATCCACTCAGTCAGAATTGTGTGACTTTTATGGCTTTTAAATAATGTTCCAGTGCTAGAAATCTGTATGAGGAGATGATAGGTTGCAAACCCAGTGTTACCCTATGATAGGAGAGTCACGGAGGATGATAATTTTGGCAGAGTTGTCCTGTAGTCTTTTTTTAGAAAGATGCCAAGCAGCTACTCCCTATGAGATGTAGCACTTCCTGTGAAGACTGATAGAGGAATAAATACTTGGCTAGAGATGTCGAGAATAAAGTTAGTGCCTTTTACATATGCCTTTTGCTATCCTGATAATAATGTAAGGGTTTTAGTTCAACTTAGGTTTAAACCTCTCCTTGATTTTGTGCTTTGTATTCACTTTTGTCTTCATACATGTGTAATTTAGATTTATTAGGGTGGAAAGGACCATTATGATCAGATAAGCTGACCTGAACAGAGTCCATAGATGTTTGCCTAAGCTTGTGCCTACATTATAGTTATCCCCTCTGGCTGACTTCCAACAGGTTACTAAGAAAGATCTCCAGTCGTGATTTTAATATTAACCTTCTGTTGCTTATTCTCTCCTTCTCCCCTCCTCTTTTGTTATATTCTCTGTTACCTGTCTCCCGCTCCTTTTGGCAATTTCTATCATGCTTCATGCAGATGGAGCCCTTTAATCTTTAGTTAATTGCTTTCCTGTTCTTCTAATAAAGCCTGAAGACTCCTTTTTCAGTAAGGAAAAAGGATTTTCTGTTAATTAGCCTCTATGCATATGGTTAGAGAAAAAATACTAATGTTTTTGTGTGGTGGGACAGTAGGAGTCTGGAATCTAATCTGTGCTGTATGTCAAGGATTCACAAAGCTGTTATATACCATAATTAATTTCAACTTTTATTTTTCATGGTGGCAGCTATGCTTTCAGTATAATCTGAGAAATGAGAGCTAGTCTTTTAAAATAGTGACCCAGCTTTAGAAGAAACTGTTTTTTGATTTCTGATCCAATTATCTGTTTGATACCTATTGTCCCTGCCTGCAGAAATCATAAAAAATTTTAATACTTTAAATTATGCACTTTTCTCCATTATAGCTACACATGGAGTCTGAAATGCTGCCTCTTGTACATTTTTAAAATTTACTGTGCAATGATGCTTGGGAAGTATCTGTCCACTCATTTTATGTTTCAATAACAAGCACATAGAGTATCAGGACTCCTAAAGGTGGTCTTAAATTCCCTATCTAGTCAAGGGAAAAGTAGGTGGTTTGACAGCTTTTAGAGAAATCATCTTTGTCCTAAGATTGGGCATTTAAGTCATCCATGAAGTAGAGTCAGGCACCTTTCCAGACAGGCAACCCAGCGATGTGGTGTTGGGACATAATTTTACCAAGTGAAAATAGAAGTTTAGTTGGAGAACAAGACTACTTTGTGTAATGCACAGGAATGGTGATTGGACTTGATATTCTTTGTATGTTAAGCAAATAAGAAGCTTATGTTTTCTTTGAAATAATTGCTCATAGTCTCAGAAAAAAACCCAAGTTTTTGATGTCATCTCTTCCCATAAGTGAGAGCTTGTAGGTATTTCACAGGCAGGCTGGGTTTTTGAAGTGTGCAAAAGTTGCTTGTAAATGCTAGATCCTTGTTTTGTCATTTAATTTACATAACCACCATATGGCAACAGTCCATCTACCACATACTGGCTGTAACTAATTTTAACATTATTATTCATCTTTTTTCCAGCAACAGAAGGAAAGAACTTCTGCCATTTGGAATTGTATATATTACCTAACATGTAGTAAAATGTTCTCCCTTAGATAAAATGCAGTCTCATCATTACAGAGCTGAAAACTGGAAAACAGAACACACAGAACTGTGAAACAGGATTAATTCCTGAATTGTTTCTGAGTCTTTAATGACAGTTTGTTTTGATTAAGTTTTATTCTCTGCTTACCCATTGGTAATGTGCTGGAGATGGTCTGTTGAGTAAAGTGGTGCGACTTGGGGATATTTGTCTGAATAGGTGGTTAATAATGGAGAAAAATGACTGAAAGCAGGAGAGATGTTGAGCTGAATATTCAGTCTACCTCTTGGAAAGAGCAGAAGAGAACTGGCCAAGATCTAGATTACCTGACTGATCTATAAGATGTAGTTTCTTAGCCAAATCATAAAGCCTTGAAAGGTGGCTATTAATCATCCCTAAAGGCTTTTGTGTCCTCTCTAGAGCATTGCTCAGGGAAAGCAGAGGCAGCCTGGGCACATGCATAGGGTACTGGAGAGGGGAGGCAGCCACTTCGGACCAGGTACAGCCTGTGTGCTGACCTGGGAAAGGTGAGAAACAGGAACACAGCAAGACATCATTATTTAATCTGTGAAAGAGGCCAGCTGGTCATGATGAAGAAATTGCTTTTAAGGATGGAGGATGTTAAATCTTTTTCTGACAATATTTAGGCAAGCTGAGAATGATGGGGGTGCAAGGAAGATGTTGAGTCCCTCTCTACTTTGAGGCAAGGTCAGTTGGCTTTTTCAAGGAAGGTTTGTCTGCCCTCCTCTTCAGGCAGTTAATTTCTACATTTCATTATTCTTGCCAACAGAAAATTCTTTTGGCTTGAGGTGGAAACCTTGATATTAAAATCTAAGCCTGTTACTTTTTTCCTTCTCCTGGATGAATAGTAGTTAGTAGGAAACTAACTGTTCAATCTCTCCCTGCAGCAGTGTTTTATGTGCTTGAGGGCTGTTAGCATGTCATGTCTTAGTCATAATTGTTTGGACTCAAAAACCCACTGCTCTGTGTTTCCTCCAGGGTTATGCTTCCTGGAACTGTTCTTGCAACTCTCCTATGCATTTCTTCCAGTTGGCCCACTTGAATTTTTACTTGCTTATTTATTTTTGTATTGTGAGAACAAGGCAGTATCACAGCTGTGCCTTGCAGGGCAGAGGGTTTTCACAGATTTTGTGTTCTGTATTTTGGCTTATGCATAATTCCATTGGTACCTTAAGAAACCTGTTATATCTTGATGTTGACTTCTCTTTGGCTTCTCTTTTATATTACTGAAGGTCCTTTTCTATGCAACTGGTTTCTAATTGGCTGTTTCCTGTCTTTGTATGGTTCATTTGCTCTTATGATATCTTCAACTTGTCCCTGTTGGTGTGCATTCTGTTTTCTTTTTCCCAGACATTATTTCCTTTTTTTGTCCAGAGTATTTTTCCTTTGCAATAGTTTCATTTCCTTCTAGGTTCTTTCCATCTGGAAATTCAATATGCACTCTCTGAATCATGGAGTAAATACTGGAATGTATTGCAGCCAGGACAGACCCCTGGTGAACCCCATGTGACACATCCTTCTGTTTTGATGCTTACTCATATATGACAACACTCTGGGAGAGAATGCAAACCTAGATTCCCAATTTGAGTATTTTTTGGCCACATGACTGTAATTTTTACTTTATCCTGGCTTTATGTATTTCATTAATGACATTCTCTCAACTTAATTTTGGGAAACCTGTATTCAGTAATGGCATCTAAAAGAATGCAGAAGTTGAAAACTGTGACTTGCTCTTGCATATTGTTCAGGTCTGTTTGCAGAGGACATATTGGCTGATATACTGGAAGAAAAGGAAAGAAAGACTGTGATGCTATACTCCCCCCAACTATAATGTCCTTTTTGAGGTACAGTTTATCTCAGCTGGTAGGAGGTCCTGCAAACTTAAATGAAGAAAAGCTTTGTGGTTAAAGAAAAAGGCAGTTGTGACTCTTTCTTTTGGTATGAACTTATTTTTTTTTAAGTTAAAAATCAGAGTTGTACCAACAGCT
Source organism: Erpornis zantholeuca (assembly GCA_013400515.1). Lineage (NCBI taxonomy): Eukaryota > Metazoa > Chordata > Aves > Passeriformes > Timaliidae > Erpornis > Erpornis zantholeuca. The sequence goes on along the minus strand of VZTN01004333.1, from coordinate 17,651 downwards.
GTGTTTACCTTACAGCACTGGCCCATTGTAACTTTTGTTTTTCATGGGGAGATCAGAGGCATTAGAAAGTACTTTATAAGAAGAACTTCCCATATCCAGGTGCTGAGGGTTAAGGAAGTGTTGAGCATTTATACCATCTTTTTTTTTTTTTTTTTTAAATACAATTTTTCAAGAAAGACTACTTTGATGCATGATGTGTATTTTTTACCACTTCCAATTGCAATGGAACATTTTTCTCCAACCTTTGTCACTTGTCTCGAATGTTCTCACATCATCTCATGAGAGCAATAGCTGTCTCATTGCTCTGGGACTTAGTATGACAAGAACTTGATTGACTCAGTTTAGGATGACAGAGTTACCTGAAGGATGGGAAGGAAAGACCTTCTTGTGTAGTTCTGTCGCTCTGTTTCTTTTCTTTTGCTACCAGTGATGTCATGATTCCCAGCTTTCCTTTATCCTTCATTTCACTTTTGACTGCTCTTTGCTTTTCCTCTTCGTTCTCTTTTGTTTGTTCTCTTTTGCACCTGTCTTCCCTGCGGGAGGACATTTGGTGTGTGGGGAGGTGAGGAGGCCTGTTACCAGTCAAAATATCTTGTATTTTTCCACTTCTTCCCTTCTTTCACACTTACTGCTCCACTTCTGACAGCAGTGAAGCTTCCCAGTGTGAAAGCCTCCTTCCTTGCTCCCATGGTGGGGACAGTACTAAGGGCAGTCATCTTTCCATCCGTTATGGGACTCTGCATCAGGCAGTCTTTATAATATGTTATATTCTAACTAAAGTTAGACTAAAGTTGTTTGGTTTTTTTTCTTTTTAAAATTTCAAACCAGGCAAACTTTATTTAAATAAAAACTAGAAAATTAAGTTTTTTAATTGAGAAAACTTAGAGCTCTTAAAAAGGGCAATCAGTAAATTAAAAAAATCCCAAAAATATCTGCTCTTTCAGGTGAGTACTTGCTTTAGCCAATTCAGTGACTTCCTGAGTTATAACAAACTCTATCCTGTCTCCTCATGCCTGGGAAGTTCTTTTAGTTCTTCCCTGAGCTGGCAGGCTCCTTGGCATGTTCTCTTTCCATGCGATGATTTCATTCCTTCATCTGTTGCCTTAAGGATCCCATAATCACAATAACCAGCTCTACAAAGGTGTTCTTCCCTCTTAAGTTCTGGCTAATACTGTGTTTTCAAAAGAAAATGGCAAGGACTTAGAAGTAGTAAATAGAAAAGAATCTGCGCCACAACATTTGAGCAAGAGGGATTGTCTTGAGCATTGGTGAGTGCATGGGGAAAGAGCAGATGAGCCAGACATTTATGGCTACAGTTGTGTTTTGTTAGAAGGAAACTCCAGATAAAATAAGATAAATGTAAAGCAGGATTCTTAATGTCATTACTCATCTGGGATTTTGGTAGAAGAAGTTCACCGTTAAATCAGAGTATAATTTTATTTAAGTGTCCCTAGTGAGTACGATGTTATTTATTTATACCAGTCCCTATACTTAGCTAAACATTTTCTATGCATTCAGGAGAAGACAGTCTCTTGCCTGAGAAATTGCAGCCTAAGCCTGGAGAGAGGTGAATATATACAGACTAGCTGTATTTTTTGAATTCCTAATAAATCAGGAAGATGATTGCTTATCTGATACTAATGGAAAAAATTTGCTTATGATTGAGCTATATGATCTAAGAAGAGAGGGTTTTACCTAAATTAAGAAAGACTTCTTATACTGTAACACACTTTCACAATTTGATCTGTATTTGCTAATAGGTCTGCTTTCCTGAAACATGAGTTATGCAAAGATTAGGCATGTGTGAAAATGTGCATCGTAATCTGAAGCTGTAAGGTAAAACCCTTATTGCTATGGATTTAAGAGGAACCATTTATCAGGCTGATGTGATATTGCAAAAAGGTAAGATTTCTTTTACACTTGCAGAAAGACTGACTGGCAGGGAGGAAAAGCAAGGTGCTTGTGATCTGTATGGGAAAGGGTCTTTCTTGTGATGTCAAGTGTTCAGTGTGTTGGAGCAGGGTGTGTGTTGATTCTCTTTCCGTTTTACTTCTCTGTACTTCAGGTTTTAGCTCTGCTCCCCCAGAGACATCACTGAGTCTCTGAAATAATTTCATCCATTGGGTCCTCTTCAGACAAGTTCCCCTATACCCTGATTTATTACCATTAAAAAAAAATCCGGTAATATTTTTTTCTTTTTATCACTTGCATAGAAAGGTTATGTGCTTTGCCTCTAGTATTGTAGGTAGTATGGTTGTGCATGTTTCAGAATATTTCCTTCTGTGCACATCATCTCTTGTCTTCAGTGAGTACTTCACACTGCAGATTGTGGCCCTTTTCCTCCCTGTCAGACCCTCTGGTAAGTCATGCTCATTCTTGCAAACATGTATTGGTTACAGAAGACAGCTGCCTGACCACAGCAGTTACTTGGGTGCTGCTTTTTTTCTTTTCCTGTGCTCGTAGGCTGAAACCCGGGAGCTGTGAGAACCTCGCACACAGTACGAACTGCAGAACATCCCTGCAGAAATTCAGTATTGAGTCCTGTGTTTGTAACTGAGCTGCAAGCATACCTTCTAGGAAAGTATGTTATCCTAGATGCTGCAAAAATTGACTGATTTACAGTAATCCCAGTTTAGTTGTTCCATTAATTTTAATTAGATTTTCTTTGTTTCCTTAATTTTAATTAGAATTCCTTTGGCTTGTGATTTTCATGTTAGGTCTTGTGCTTTTGTTGGTCTAATAAGCTAAGGAAACATCCAAACCCTTGCTTTCAAACTGTATTTAAAAGAAATACAACTTTGGAGCCTTTGTTGTTTGTTAATAACAGTTTTTGGCTTCCTATATTCTTAAATACTGACACGGGACTCAGATTCCAATATCTGAATTACAATCTCAGCTGACAGAAGGTATGGATTTTCAGAAATTCTCTCTCCCAAAACAGAACAGAAAGAGAAGACATTAACAGTTTCTGTAACTGTAGGCTCAAAAGTAATGCAGCAAACATGAGATGTTTCATTACAGTTTGACTTTTAATAGGTTTTATATTTAAAATTTTTGATATATGATGTCACCAAAGATGCAAAAAAGCATATTCAATTTAAACCCAAATCATATATATTTAAAACCACATGAGAAATGTCATGAAAATCAAAACATCTTCATCTTCTTTCCTAAAATTCATTTTTTTAAGTTTGTTTAAACTTCACCTCCCTCTGAGAACGTTGAATTTTCTGATGAAGAATGTCAGGAAAAAAAATCCCAATTAGGTCATCTCAGTTGGGCAGTATACAATTCTCCTACTTGTAACAGATTCATTCTCACATCTGAAGATCATACTAGCCCTAATAATCACACAGTCATGTTATGAGCTTATTTTTGATTGTGTATTTCCCTTAAACCGGAGTTCTTCTCTAGGTCATTGAACTACAGGATACTGCTTTTCCATATCTTTATGTTTGACCTATATTCTTTGTTTGAATGAAACTAGCACTTCAAGCACCACAGCCTCTGTGTGGAACGGACCCATTCTTATCACTTCTGTCATGCTGCCAGAGTTTGTACACTAGATGCAGAGATTCTTTTGTATTCAGCTCAATAATAAAGATATTTCTTATAGTTGACCCAAGAATAAAAATTCTGTGCAATACCATTTGAAATACTTCTATTTAGAAATGTGTAAACCAAATTTTCAGTTGAAATCCATTTTATATTCAAGAATTTGCAATGTCATCAAGTGATGAACTTGATACTCTTATGAAGTTTTTCATCCTATTTTTCTTCTAACTCTATACTTGTTTTTAAACAGAGGGTCCTTCACCATGATGTAAAATAGTTTGTCAAAGCCTGTTATGTCAGTATAATTTACTTTATCACCTAAACTTCTCATCTCTTCCAGTAATGGTATTTGTGTGACAAAGCTTGTTTTAAATAATTCTTACTGAATGACCTTAATTATGCTACCATTCTCATAGCAAATGGCATCAATATCAGCCTTCCATCATTTTGTGAGCAATCAATACCAGTCCATCCCTTTAGGTCATCCCTTTTAACCTTCTTAATATCTAATTAGCTTTTTGCCATTTTTTCTTGTTTCCACATTATACCAATATTTCTTAAAAATCAATGCTAATCTTCTCCCAAACTTTCTTGTTTTCTGAAGAAACTCAAGGACAAGGCTCTTCTAGCTCCTATGAAATGCTGAGGCTGTCTGAATTATTCACACACGTCCTATTCTCAGATGCTGGGAGGCAGTTTGAGCTACAGTTGTGTTATATCTGGACGTAGATAATGAGAAAAGGTGTTTCAGGTGAAGCTTTATACTTGTTTGACTGTAATTTGGAGAAATGGGTTAGACTGTACCTGTGTAAAGTCTTAGAGTGGTCTTGGTGAGACCTTACATGTTTGCCTCTCGTGTTTGATGGCACGTGATTGGCTGCACAGAAGGGTAAAGCAGCATGAAAAAGCAGTGTGTGGTAAGTCCCTAAGTCCCAAGCTGGGAGACAAGAACTGTCCTGTGTCCCAGATCACTCTGCCACACCTGTTCTTTGGGACTTTGTGTACCTTTTGGGTAACAAACTTGCTGCTTCCTTTTCTGAAAAACAAAGGATGGCATCTACGCTTGTTTGTTATATATCAAATAGCTAAAAATTTTATAAATAATTTTACAATTTTAAAAACAGTTTTACAGTTTAAAAATTGTAAAATTATATGTCTACCTCTTCAGTCTGGTCAGGCTTCTGAGCTACAGCCCACTACCTCAGCTATGGTAGGACAAGAGGGAAAACATGCAGTCACTAAATGTGTGTGCATGCTTGGAGAACCTGGCTGAGGATTGTCCTTCACAACAAAGGCATGCAGACAGTAGGAGAGAGGAATTTACTTTACTTCGAGTTTTAATAAACTTTTTGATACTTTGCAGCCTTGTATTTGGTTTGACCCATTGCAGCAAGGACCTTTGCTGTGGTAAGTTAATGTGTTCTCACTGTCACCTGCAATTTGAGATTGGTAAGAAGATGACACTAAAAAGACACCGGGTACCTGATGGCCCTATTAGACTCCAGTATCAGAATGGATAGGTTAATATGTAAAAGCCAAACATATACATCATAAAGTTGGTACATGGCAGAAACCTACAATGATTTTCCAGTTTTCTTACTGTTTTTATGAACTGTACATATACTGGCTTCTTAATCTTCTCTGGCCTGAGGAACTGGACTTGTGACTTGTTAAAACAACAAAGAAAGTTTGTTAAGGAAAACAAATCCATTTTAGTCATAGATATCTGAATTGATCATAGCATCATTTGTTGCACATGACAGAAAGGATGATTTACCGGATAAAGATTGCATGCTATGCTTTGGACTTCAGAATGTGGATAAAGTTTTGGCTTTACAATGCTCAGGATTTAAATGTTCAGATCTTCAAAAGTCCGGTATTCCTGAAGCACGTGGGATAAAGTTATTATTTTACTAAACTGATCCCCTTGAAGACAACAGAAAAAAAAGCCTTAGGCTGGTTGGCCAAGTTCCTATTGATTTCCAGCTGGCAAGTTTGATATTATCTCTTTCTTCCTGCTCACATAACGCAAACGCTAAAAAATAATGTCTTGCTTTCTGTTTTATGATTGAGTTTGATTTCTCTGAGAGCCTGTTGTAGCAAATGTGTGCAATATCAGCCTTTGTGACATAAAAAAAGAAATCGAATTTTCTATATATAAAATTGGATATAGTTTCATCTTTGACTTCACCACTTCACTAATACATGTCTGTGAAAGAAATATGAGATATTTTGGATAATTTGAGGGCAGTAGTATGCAAAGCTATCATTGTCACACAATATTTCAATTTGTTTTATTATACTCTAGTCTTCATCAGCCCATTTTGCATCAGCTGTGGGACTGTGTGTGTCATCTGGCTTGGGAATATATTTACTGTGATTACACTTGCCATGGGTTTGCCAAGCTAAACAGAAATTGGCAAAAGCCTTCCCAATCCTGTGCCCAAAACGGCCTGCTGTGGTAAGCACTTAGTCATGTCATTGTTTAGATGCTTATTTTGCTTACAAATCTCTTTGGGTGGTCTTTTACTCTAAAACTAGTGCATTTTCTCAGAAAGAAACATGAACAGATTCTCTGTCCATACAGCTGTAAAATATTATATGGTCTGATTGACCTTAAAAAGAGAGTGAAATTGGAGGCAGCCACATCTAACTTTATTCTATTCCCACTTCCCACAGGCTTAACAATGTGCAGCTGCAGAACTAGGTCTGTGCTTTGGCATGGAATGTTTTCCATAACATTTTATTAGCACAGTAAAATATATAGGTGAACTTGTGCTTTCAACTGGTTATCACTGCTAACTAATTGGTGTTTACTGCTGCTGACAGTACCAAAGTCCAGAAGCAAGGTACAAGATTTCTTTTCCTAATGTGGGATTTGGTTATTGTAGAGGTTTATTTCAGTTGCTAAAAGTTTGTCACCTCTTTCCATTTAAGAAACTACGGAGTATCTGCTGGCCTCTTGCTGCTACTCCAGAGAAGTGTATGTCTCCTATGTAGCCAGTGGTGATCTACCAGCTGCACCTCCCTTGGGCAGGACAAACATTTCTGGACACCTTTTACAGTTGGATAACTGGACTGAGGTCTTGGTGCCCTTTACCCAAACACTGCTGCCCAATGGTTGCTTTACCTTGATGGTTTCTAAATGCCTTCGGAGATCTTCTGCATCTCATTCTGCAATGCTGCCTCCCTACCAAAGCTTCAGTGGATCCCAAAAGTATGCAGAAGAGCATGCAAAATCCCTTGAAATGAGCCTGCCTTACACACTGCCAAAATGATGTCCCTCCCAAGTGGTAATTATGTGTAAACTATTCCTAATAGACCTCTCATACCTGGTGCACTCACCCAGGAGGCAGAGACATGCATGGGATGCTGGGTTCCAATTGAGGGACTTCAGGCTCACAGCCCCTCTGCTGTAGCAAAGCACTGTAGCCACAGAGCAGCATGAAGTCTCCTGGTGAAACCAGGAGGGTTTGGCTCAGCAGCCTCACAAAGATTTAGCTGTGAAGAGACAGAATGCAGTGGAATGGGGAGAGCAGGGTTCTCACCACTGTTCAGGAGTCTTCTCCCATTGAGTGACCTACCTCAAGTTATGGAAGGAGCTCAGGTATCCGACTCTGAATTTCATTCTGGAAGCCAGCCTAAAAGGTAGGTGTTGGCACCTTTCAATCTGTCACTGGATCTAACCCAAAAAAGTAGAAAAAATATCTGAACTGTTCTTCTATACTTCTAATGATTTCAAACGTATCTTTGCGGTTGTTCATCCTGTAATGTTGGTGGGTAAATATCAGTGCTGACAGCTCTTGTGATTTGGGCCATAACTCTTGTGAAATATGTGACCATTTGTACAGACCTGGAAGGTGAATGAAAACCAGGATGCACTAAGTTTCCATTAAAAAAATAAAATAATTTTTTTTTCTTTAGTTGGTATAAAAACCTTGAGAATTTGTCTTCAATGGAAAGCTGAGGCCCAGAAGACAAATATGACTCCAAGTATAATAAATGACCAACATTCCTAATTTCAGCTAATACAACTCTGAGCCCTGACATGATTTTTTGATTGAATTGTAGCTGCAGAACTGAACCCGGCAGAGTTATAGAACAGTGTGCTGAACATTAGAAGCGGTAAATGGATGGTGTGAGTATCAGACTGATCAGGCTCGAAAACAAGAAATCTCTCAGGTCATTCCAGAATAGATCAATTATTCATTCACCTGGCATTACAGATCACTTAATCACATATAAACTGCTTTCTAGAAAACTTTTAAATGAGGCTTTATTGCAAGCCTAAAAGGCCTGTTAACTTTTTCAACTCTGAGAGAGTATTTCAGCGTGAGTTTTGCAAGGAGTCAGCATCCACAGACAAGTTTTGTGCTTTCCTCCACTATTTTGCATCATTTTCATTTCATGTTTTTTCTACTGAAGAATTATTGTGTTATATGGCACATGCAGGCACTGTGATTTCAAATACAATGCATCAGGATGTAGTAGTGTTGTTAGTACCATGCATGTCCTCAATATCTGCTGAGGACTGCATAACTTTTAAATTTAAAAAAAAAATTGTTAAACCCCTCTAGTCTTTATGCAAGTAAGTAGTACTAGCAGATTAAAACATGTTCTTGTAGCAAAGCCATTTCTCAAAGCAAGGTTGTTAATGGATGCAAATGTAATAACCTGGGGCTTATTTTAAGTTTTTAGTAAGTTGCATATGTTCTAAATACTCACTGAAGGCAGTGCTATTTTGAAGGGGTGATTGTTAAGAAATCTTTAAGCAAACATCAAATGTATGAGGGGAAAAATATCTGAATGTCTCTATTAGCTGTTCATTTAATCCCAAAATTAAAATTGGCTCCACTGAGAAAGAGCTTTAAAAATTACCCACATTAACCCAATTAACTTCTCTAGAGATTTTAAATTTAATTGTAACAGCATATTTTTAACTGGAAAATACCAGATTAAATTACTTTTTATTTTAGCAAATGTATATATGTTTTAGTCTTATCTTCCTTTCAGTCAATTAAACTCTTTTCATGTCTGATGTGACAACTTTATGTATTTCAGTTCAGAAGCAGAAGCATTTCAGAATTTCAATGAGGTTGTGCTCAAGTCAAATGTTCCTCCACAGTTAATGAGTATTAAGCATTAAAATCCTTTTTATCCAGGAGCTAGTTCATGGGATATAGCTGTACTGCACTGAGAAACCTGGACCCAAATGGACCCCCTTCTGCAAATCTTCTAGAGAATATGGTTGTGTTGTACACTAGCACAAGCTTGCTTCAATTTCAGGTTCCTCTCTGGAAGCTGTTGTGAAAGATTTTCATGGCCCCTGTGGGCTTGCAGGAAGAAAAACTTGTGCTGACTCAGGGTAAAACCCTGTTTCCAATTAAGTTTTGTGTTGGTATTTCCTTTCCCCAGAGTATGTGAAGCTGCAGAGCTCCTCTATTTCAGCCGTGTGAGTACCAATATATCTGTGCTGACAGTGATCTAGATTAGGCAGAGAGGATGGATTTAGGTGGAAATGGTCAGATAAGATGCCCAGACTGGCACAGACACTTATGGCTGTGTACTCAGCGCACACACACAGCCCACCTGCTGCAGTGGCAGCCCAAATACTTGCCGAGACCCTCTGGCTGGACTGCACTCCCTTCACTGAGAGGATAGTGTGCCCCATGCGTGGTCCTGGACTCTGCTTTCCACTCCATTCCCAAGCTCCTGGAGGAGAGGCAGCCCTTTCACATGAAGAGGCAGAGAAACCAAGGCTCAGAGCAGGAGCATCCGAGCTGTCTGTTCTGACATTATGGAGGGGGACACTGAGGGCAGTGAGGAAACAGCAAACCCATCCAGAGCCCCCCACCAGGAAACCCATTTCAGAAACCAGAACAAATACCTTTGTTTAATGTGTATTTTTTTTCTTTTTTTCCCCCAACTAGGGCTCAGGTCTTTATGTCTAGATAGTTGTGGATGTAGGTGTCTAAAATTAATGCCCCCCTTGTTAGTCTCTTGAGAGACTTTTGCTCATTGCTTCCTGTGTTTGAAATTTCAAAGAAGAGTCTGTGCTAATGTTTTAAAAGCTCATAAGTAATAAAGATACATTAACATACTGACATATTTTAATCCAGTCTTACTGCATTTTAAAATAAGCATGAAGCATTACAGGTTGTAATGCTAATATTGTATAAGTGTAACTTCAGACTTTAGTGAGTACAGTTTACACTTAAACTGGAATACAGTGCAGCTGCAAGAAAGAAAAATAATTTTTAAGTCTTTGATTTGTAAATTCATTGAAATAATATGATTAATAATGTTTTTTTCTGTTGATCAACAAACTAGTGGTTTTATAAACCACTATGTACTTTTTATAGGAGTTTTTCCCCTGTTATTAGGAAATAGAAATGGCAGAAGTGATTTGCAGTAATTTCTTCTACGGGCTCTCATCCAACAGTTAGCAATACTGCTTATGTGTATCTATCCTCACAAACCTGTTTCCTGACAGAACTGGAAGAAACTTGTTTTTTATGAAAATTACTGATATTTTAAAACAGCCCTTTAAAAAAAATTATTTCTGATTTACAATGAGTACAAGGTTTTAAATGTTTCTGTGAAGCAGAAATAATGAAAAGAGATGTTTGGGACACCTCAATACATAATCATTACAGGATAAAATATCTCTCCTAGCCTGAAACTGATTTGAATCTTCATTATTTTCTCAATGTTTATGCAGTATGTCTGCAACTGAGGAGAACTGGGGCATTATCACTACAAAGTGAGCAAAAGCTGGAATATTGCCCCCAGTCAGCACATCTGTTTGGGCTCCTTCTTGAACACAAACTCTGGCCCAGTGGGTGTTTTTTGACCTGAAGCAGAGAACTGCACAAGAGAGGGAGAGAAGATGTGTAGAGTAAGTCATTTAGCACAGCAAGAGCAGACCCCTGGGGTGGGCCCAAGGGCCCTGTGCCCACACTATCCTTGCTCCATGGGTCTCACCTGGGACTAGGACTGGTCTGGTGATGAGGTCTGGCTGCCCAATGGAGCTGGGGCATAGCTTTTGTTTTGGTTTCATCTGAGAGGATGATCCTGTTGGTTTGGTCCAAGACAGTTCCATGGTCCAATCTGGGTGGTGTGAACAGTGGTGAAAGAGGCTTGCATCAAAATAACAGTCCTAGTGCAAGCTAACATGCAAACATAGGCAGGTGCAATGAAAACCATCTTGGAGCATGTTTGAAATTAGGGCAGTTTCTTGACCTCAGGGAGTGCTGGTTTCAGCCATTGGGTGCAATGAGTCAGGAAAAGGATGCCTTCATGCTTCTGTCATGGCAAATGAATAGCATAGCTACAGGGCTGGAGGAAGGGGAGTGCTCCCATCAGTTTCTCCTCTTACAAAACTCCAGCCCTTTATTTTCAAATTTCCTTTTTTTAAGTGTTGAACACAAACTAAAAAACCAAACCAAAATAACAAACAACCCAAACCAAAAAAACCAATAACAAAACAATGTAACAACATTTAGGATTAAAAAAAAAATGGAGAAGAAATATCTTTTTTATCTTAAGTTATTTATTTTATTTTTATGTCGTTCATTTCTTATTTCATCTTCCTTCAAATGTTCAAGTGTTTCTAAGTTAGTCTGCCAAATAAGTTTTAGTGTATGGACATTCCAACTAGATCATTCCCAGTATGTTCCCAGAGGAATGTTTTATTTCTTGAAAGCTCTTGGCTGGATACTTGAATTATTTCTTCTGCTGAAGGAAATGGCTTCAGTTTGAATTCAAAAGCTTTTTCCTCCATTTTACCTATTTTATTGAGCAATGGGCACGTGTATTTTTGTAGTATGACTTTCGTGGGCTTTAAGAGTAAATATCGAGGGGAAACACAAGGCAATATGGGAGAAGCAGCTAGAGACATTAATAAATACACAAAATTTTTGTAAACTTTTACAAGTATAGTTGCTGTAGTGATTGTATTTCACACTGAAACAGCCATTCCTGAGTTGTCCAACAAGACCAATGAGGTAGCATTTAAGAACTGGAAATGCTTCTGCTTCAGAAGTGCCTCTACTCAGTGTCTGGTACAATACTCACCTAATTATACCATTAGTGGTTACTTGTCTGCAGGTCAGAGTTAAGCAATGAAGCACAGGAAGATAGGTCATTACCTTAATAACAATGACATGACTAAGTGGCTTTTAGATATCCTAGATTATTTTTTAATACAAGAAAATGCCACTATCATAAGAGTACATTACAGTTGGTCTTTCTCAATAGAACTACTACCATTCATTGTTTTGTACTTAAAGTTTAAAGGGTTTTATTAAGATCACCTTATCATTGACAAATGAATGTAATTCCCAAACCACAGGTGCAGAGCACTGGCTGAATGTTGTGTCACTGTACTCTTAATCTTCCTCCCAACAACACTGATAGGGAGCTTGTTGTTTCAGTTGCACAGAACCTACAGCAAATACAGTTACACGTAAGTTTTCTGATGCTCCAATGTATTAAAAAAGTTCTACCTTCACTTTACACACACCAGATAGAATTGTGTGCATTATTTACAGCTGGTAACTATTAAGTGAAGTGTGAAACTTCCCCGTGAAACTTGCCATGCATCATGCTAGCTTTTAATTAGTTACAAGGTCTAGCTCTCTTAGAGCTTCAGCTCAATCTTTCAGCTCTGGCCCTCAAGGGAATAGTGGGACAGTTTTCAAGACTGTAACCTTGATCTGGCATGGGCTATATTTATCTTAACAAGTCACATGGGCCAGCACAGGTCTATAGAGCAAAATATTTGGTGCTGATGAGTTGATGTCCACATCACATGTGGATCACCTCAGACTACCTCTAGTTCTGTCTCCCAGTAATTGTAATGCTTTAGGTGCTCTCCTGGAGTGCAACTTCAGCTTCTGATTTTCCTTGAGAGAAATCCAGTCTATGAGACCTTAGACTGATCTTTTATGTTAACCAAGGCACATCATAAGAAGGTTTACTGGAATGTTTACTTCAAAAGTGTGCTCATGATCCAAGCTGAAATGTTAACATGAACTCACCTACAAAGTACTGTATGGATGTGAAATGTTATCGTGTGAATCTTGAGCAGGAGCTCAACTACATCTTGTTCACGTAAAGGTCAGCAAAAAACGAAACCCTTCTTGACCATTCCTGTTTTTCACATGCAATTAATTAAAATGATTGCTTAATTTTGTACCAATTAAGTTTTAGGAAAAAAATTGCAGAATTTTTTCCTTCTAAATATATAACTTCTTAATAAATACAGTTTTTTTTCTAAGTCTTTTTCACTTAAATACTTGGCACAGAGTTGACTGACATCTTAAGACCATTTTGATTATTTGCCAACGGCTCACTGTGGGAAGAGGAAGGGTAGAGGAAGGACTCATTAATGTTGGAGCAGGCACAATGAGAAACTGGTCATGAACTGGTGGTGTGCAGTCTCAGACCCTGAGCCTGACCTATTGTCTTCCTGTCTGCATCTTCTCATGCTCCAGTGGTGGATATACCTCACCTCACTCTGATCATCTACACTGCAGACTTTTACATCTGAGCCAGTTGTTTAGACTCTTTTTATAGTTCATGGAGAGAAAAAGACACTTCTGAGGCATGATTTACATGTTCTATTTAGACATCTATGGTAATATCAGATGACTCACTGCCTGGAAAGGAGCTATTTCTTTTCATTTCCATATTTTTCTTTTACGCAGGAAGCCTAGAGGAATGTTTTAAATACAGGAGTTTACATCTTAGATATTTGAGAAACTCTCCTGAAGACCTGTGTGTTTTGCCCAAGAAAAGTCACCTCTGAGAACCCAAAACTAAATTTATGTGATTCTTACAGAACAGTTTCAAGAGGAATTGACCCATAGGGCATTCTCACCTGCTTATTCTCATGGGTCTGGGGACAAGAACTGGCATCATAATCAACCAAACATCATTCTTGTGAATTTACATATCCGCTCAGAGAATAGCTCATAGCCCAGCCAAATGCTGGGCTGGGTACTTATCTGCTGCCTGTATGGACACTGTATGTAAGCCATGGGTTTGGAGGAATTTTCAGAACCTCATCAAAAATGCTCTCTCTGCTCCCTGCTGCATGAGGGTGGGTCTTGCAACATTTAAACTTACAATCACATTTAAGCAAAGTGTATTTTTTCTTCAGGTGAGTCTTCATTCATGACTTTAATGGTTCCTATGATTCCTAGAGCTACAATTCTATTGTTTCTGCAACAAGCCATGAAAAGAAATGTTTGGCTGTGCAGTGCAATGCCTTGAAGTCTAGATGATGGATTAATGCTTTGTCTTCTGGTTGTCTAATAGGCAATATTAAAAACAGAATCAAAGTTTACTTTATATTAAGCCTTGAGGTTTGGTTTTTTTTTTTTTTTTCTAGGGAGTACACAGAGATTTTGCACATTTACTTTAGAAAACAGTCTTCTGACAGATTCTGCTGTCCACAAAAATGATAGGAATACCAGAGTTGAAGATTAGCTATTTCCATGCATTGTTAACTGATAAGATTTTGCCAACATCCTACAAGGTGGCTGGAACAAGGCAGGGCCTGATCAGCTCCACTCGCCTTTTGGCAAATGACATTGTATGCAAATAACTTTTTTGGAAGGGTATATAAATACAATATTTTTTTTACAGCTATGTAAAATAGCTGTATGCATCTGCTGTCATTTAAGAGGAAAGGTTATGGCTCACATACTGAAAAGGAAATGTGGCTTGGGTTTCTGATTTATAAACCTTTTTTACCTCACCTCAAAAATGTCAGCACTTCAAAGGCTGGTGAAGTAATCACTATATATAGCTTTTTATCAGTTTTTGTAAAGTGGCTTAGAGTGAAAGGCACTCTTAAACATGATTTCATTTTTCCTTTAGTGAAGGACAAAATGAAAGACTAGGGGTTTAGAAGCAGCTGAACTTAGTACCTCTATAGATACTTTATTGATATAAAACCATACAGTCATCAGAGGACATGCTAGTGGAGACTGTCCCCATTATAACAATATAAGAATGGATAACTCCCTTTGGGGATGTTGTAATTTTTAGTTAATTAGCATCAAGTCTCTTCTCTTTAGGAAATGTTATTTTGCTTCCCAATCCTCTCTGCTGACTTCAATGTTCTGACTGGTGTGGGGGAGTATAGTACAGATTCATCATCCACTTGTATTTTGAAAACACTGTATTTGATTCATAAATATACTATATCCTTCACTTAAATGTAGTATGCGTCCACCATTTTTGACTTCCAGATGTGTCTCCTTCACATTTCAATCACATTGAGAGGCAAATTCTTATACTGTGCATTAAAGCCTTGAGGTTTGGTTTATGATGTTTGGAACACTTGTGTCACTGTCATCCTCTAGCTCTGTGCAGAAAAAGGAGATGTAAGAGAATATGACACAAGACTTTGACCAGTATATAAATGAGGGCCAAGAGCCCTACTCTGGTCCCATGGCTTTGGCAGCCAATGGTCGAAGCAGCTCTGACACAAAGCAATGGTGTGACTGTGAGTGAGGCTGCTGAGGAGAGAGATTTGTGAGAAAACTGTAAGAAATCTCCTCTGAGCTCCCCAGCATCACTTAGAAGCTTTTTAAAACTCCGATATTCCTTCTTTGTCCTTCCCTGAGCTGTTGTAGCCATGCTTGTGCTTTGCCATGTACCCCTCTAATGAAGATTCTGATCTTCCAGCTTGACTTTGCAGCTTGACCGCACAGGGACTTGCCTAGCAATTTCTGGGATGTGCTGACTGTGGTTGTTGCCACCAGACCTGCTCTGCTCTGCTCCATAATTTGGCTGTGGTGGGACTGAGTCTCCTGCTGTTTCAAAAGTTTCAAAAACCCATTTACCAAAAAGTGTTCTTGTGCTGTTCCTTCCAGCAGAGCAATGGTTTCCAGCTGCTAAAATCTTCTAGTATACTGGACTTTGTTAGATAGATTTGGAAATTAGAAACTGAAATATTATGATTCTGAAAAGATCTTCCCTGGAAACCCTGCTACCTTTCCTACATGAGGGCTATCTTTCTTTTTTGAGTTTAAGCTTTTACATCTCCTGTTCACTGCTGAAACATTTATTTGAAATAAGCCACAGTTGGGGCCTTCTAAAGGCATATTTTATTTTACAGATGGTTGCACACTTTCTTTGGCCTCCAGATAATGCTTTCTGTCATAGTTACTGCTGTGAAATGCCTTTTCTCCACCTTTTCTTTTTTCTCCACACAAAAAAATTAGTAAAATATTGGGCTTAAAGAAGTGCACACAAAGCACACAAGTTTCAAGTAATTTTTTTTAATGATTATGTTTCTTGAAAAATTCAACACACTTTTATTCTGAAACATCTTCTAACTGTAGTATCCACTTTAATGGAAGTCAATGACTTTGTGGTTCTGTATTCTTTAATGGCTATTAATCAGCAAGCTTTTGCAGAACAGTGATTATTCAAGAGGTTTTATTGCCTTTGTGGGTTTAATTCCCATGTTTAAATAACTAAGAAAGTCACATTTCTTACCTGAGTAGCAACGAAAACCTCATCCAGAACTCAGAGTGTCTTACTTCACACCATTTCAAAGTTTTAAAAAATCAGCTCAATTTGAATGTCATTAAAAACTGAACTGGTGATTGCGGTTATGGAAGAGGGCCACTGGAACATGATTTGCCAAAATCACTGTTTGGATAATACACTGAGGTTCAACATCTTCTTCAACAGAGATTGATGCATTTGGTTTTGCTTGGCTTTAAAGAGGCATTTGCAGTCAGCATTTATTCCAGGCTATAGTTAAACCTGCAGCCTCTCAGGCCATGATCCATTATAGCATGGCCATGCAAGTTGTGTAAGGTATTAGATGCTGCCTGTGACAGTCAGGAGTTCACACTTTAAAAAAGATGGTTTAAGAGGTCCTTTATGACAGCTTGGTCTCCAGAACTGGATTTCTTGCCTTCCAAGTTACTTGTGTGGGTAGTAGTTTTTACCAGTCCTGACATTAGCATTCTGTACAAAATGACATTAGCTACTGCTGGGTTTGAATTAGAACGAATCCCGCTCAAAGAATCCTGGATGTGTTTCACCTCTCTGCTGTGTCATCTATCCTCACTGAATGGCCATTTTCATGCAAAGCTTCTAATTATATTCCCTGCTCCCCAGTTAATTTCCTCCATTTGTATTTAGTTAAAACACAGCAAACTTCAGTTATGCATTTATTTATGATATTCCCACCAAAAAGTCATTGTAGTACTGTCTTGTTCCACTGTGGGGAACTGCAAGGATTTCTTTTAAAAATGGATGGTTGGGAACGAAATGAAGCCAAAGGATGCAAACGTTTTATTGATAACAAAAAGGAGAAGGAAAAAGAGAGAAGCAAAAGAGGGCTAGAAGAGACAGAAAAGAAAGAAAATTGGAAAAGGAGTGGGGGGAGCGGGTAGAGGAGAGAGAGGGGACAGAGAGAAAAAGAGGGCATTACCACTGGGGAGTCAGGGCAGTGCTGCCGGCATTCAGGCGGTGCGGGCTGCTCACGCTGCTTGCCTGTGGCCGGGCTGGGTCCCGGCGAGCCTGCGCAGCTCCCGGAGGGGCGCGGCTCCTGCGGCGACGGCACCGGACACGCGGAGGGTGGCACTCGGACGGGAGGAGCACGGACAGGGTCACGGCGACGGCACCGGACACGCGGAGGGTGGCACTCGGACGGGAGGAGCACGGACAGGGTCACGGCCACAGGCCGGGTCGGGGCGGCAGGGCGGGCAGGGACGGCTGGATCGGCGCGGGAGGGCTGGAAGCAGGCAGTCCAGGCAAGGACGTGCGGCCAAATGGCAAGGCAGCGGTCAGGGGCACAGGAGGGCAGGACAGGTGTGAGAGGTGTGAGGGNTCCGCTAACAGGGAACCACTGGTCCAGGCCAACCTTCCTGTGCTGTCCACTGGTGGAGAGCTCTTTGTGACCCGACTGGAGGAGTCCCTCCACAGTGTCTCCTACTGCCTGCCTGATGGGAGGTGTTGCCAGGCAAAGTCTCCCCACAGACAAGGCATCTACTAGTTGCCTCCTCCATGTGGCACATGTGCAGCCCTCCTCCACATGCATCTGACAACCATTGTTGAGGCAT
>VZTN01004332.1:90239-108053 GCA_013400515.1 Erpornis zantholeuca | reverse complement strand
CTCAACATAATTTTTAATCTTTAATTTGATAATTATATATATTTAGATTTTTCTAATGAGAAAATATTATGTTATTCAGAATGTTTAATAAAAAAGGCATCCTTATTTATGACAGTAAACATGCTCCCACTACCTGAACATAATAGTATTTGCTTAAGAAAAATTTCACCATGTCATTCCTACAATGATGAGAAATAAAGTCCTGTACAGTTTGATGTGAATATACAAACATTATTTTCTAAAAAATAAAGCAGTGAGAGAATCAGCCAGAATGTTGGACTCAATATTCCATTATGATACTTACAAACAATAGTCTATCCAATATTTTGAACAATATATGAACAATACTTAACCTTGAAAATTGCAATTCCTTACATAAAATGGTGACCCAGGAGTACAGGTTCATAGGTACCTGTTTGTAATATCACTATTTGATGCCTTTTTCTCATAATATCAATTTGTTGTGCCATTTTTTTGAGTTGTCATTAGGAAATACAATGCTTTGCAAGTTTGCATGAATTAATACTGTTTGCATGAATTAATACCACTTTGAAAGACACAGTCAGCCTTACTCTCATCCTGTATGAGTTTCAAGAATCATATTGTCATTACTCCAAAGAATGAGATGGGATAGCATTTCTTTCAAAAGTAGTCTGCAAATTGTATTCCTTGTATTCATTATTCCAATTTTTCACTGTGTAGATTGGCAGCAGATTGCATATATGCAGTATAGTGCAAACAAATAGCTGAGTTTATTGATATTGGTAGATAATAATTCATCTGTCTTTTTAAAAATATCTGTGTCTATGTGATTATAATTTATATAGATAATGTATGTATATACATATACATGTATGTGATTAAGACCGGGGCAGAGAAATCTGCACGGAGGCTAAAGAATCCTGTGCAGATTCACATTAGTATCTCTTTTCCTCAGTCATTTTCTCCTTAGATTGTCTCCTTGAAGTAACTCATGCTGATAAAGTGACCATACAACATATCTCTGAACAGAAGCAGATTCTGAATAAAGTTTGCAAAACTGTAGAAAATCATAAAATTATAGAATGATTTGGCTTGGAAGAGACCTCAAAGATCATCTAGTTCCAACCCTCTGCCATGGCAGAGACAGCTCTCACTAAACCAGTTTGCTCAAAGCCCCACCCAGCCTGGCTTTGAACACTTCGAGGGATAGGAAATCCACACCTTCTCTGGCCAACCTATTCTTGCCACCCTCATAGCAAAAAATTTCTTCCTAACATCTCATCAAAACCTCTCCTCCCCAGTTTGAAGCCATTACCTCTTGTCCTATCATGGATACCTTGTCCTACTTGCCCTTGTAAAACAGTCCCTGGCCAGTGTTTAGGCCCGCTTCATGTACTGGGAGGCTGCTGTAAATTCTCCCCAGAACCTTCTCTTCTCACGACTGAACATCCCCAACTCTCACAGTCTGCCTTCATAGGAGAGATTCTCCAGCCCTCTGATCATCTTTGTGGCCTCCTCTGGCCCTGCTAGGTCCCTGTCTTTCTTGTGCTGAAGACTATAGGGCTGGAGGCAGCACTCCATGTGGGCTTGATGGGGGCAGAGTAGAGGGAGACTAACACTTCCCCTGAAGTCTTCTGATACAGCCCAGGATGCAGTTAGCCTTTGGGTCTACAAGAACATGCTGCCAGGTCATCTTCTCACCCACCAACACCCTCATGTGCCTATGTGTATGTGATGGTTCGTCTCATTTGCCTGAACAATTTTTCTGTTTCTTCTTTCACTTTTCCCCTGTTTTTCTGTTTTCTTTCTATGTTATTCTTCTGTTGTTCAAAACTGAATACTTAGCGTTCAATATTTAAAGAGTTACAACATTTATCAAATTGAAGAGATGTTCATTTCGATGATTCTACTAAAAATATTTAATATTTCCTTTTTATACTTAAAGACATTTTTCAGGTGAAATGTCTCAATTTGTTTTATGTCAGGCCTGGCTGACAGTAGAAACAAACTAGTGTAGTTGGTCTTTGATTTTACTTACACTTCAGAGGAGAAACAAAGACATTTGTTGAACCATCCATTTGGCTACAGTTTGTAATATTCCTTTGGTTGTGCTAGGAAAACAATGAAGCAGGGCACCATCCCTGTTTCTCATGAGAGGAGAGGGAGAAGAACTTAATAAAAAACAGTTGTATGCTTCATTTTAGAGTGTCGTGGTACCTTCACCTAATGTCAAGACACAGTAGGTTTATTAGGAGCCACAAGGAAAGACTCACCACTGGGAAATCATCTATTAGTCTGTTACAGAGTTATGCAAAATCTGGTTTTGAATCTGCAGTGCTGCAATTAGACATTTATCCCCAGAAGCTATGAGCAACCACTCAGCTTCTGTCCAAAGTTTCAGCTTGTGTGTTATAGCAAAGAAAACCACAAAGGCAATTAAATATGAAGGAAGAATAAGAATGGATTTTTTTTTGTTATTCATTCTTAAGAATCATTTGTTCAAAGGATCTGAATTTTAAAGATCAGGTGTTTCTATTTCATTTTTAAAAAGAAACCTTTACTGAGCAAGGCCAAAATCTGTTTAAAGGTACAATACTGACCAAACTTCAGTTAATCTGTGTTAGGACATTACTCTGCCGCTGGGGGTAATATTCACAGATATTATTGATATACTGAGTATTTGGGGTTTTTCCCCTCCATATTCAGCTCCATTGCTTGAGTTTTTACCTTCACTTTTATTGTGTGCTATTCTTTCACTGCAGATTCTTTCACTGCAAACTTTACAGATTGCAGGACTGTGTAGGGAAAGACCACTGAGCCCACACCTGGTATGTAGGTGTAGGTCAACAAATTAATTTCATGTGTAAGCCAAGCCTTACAACTTTATTGCAGATGTTATCTTGGCAATGGCAGGTTCAAGTTGTAAGATCTGAGAGATCTGATGTCAGACATCTTGAAATCCTAGGGTGCTAAAATCACACTAATAGATTAATCAGTAGAAAATATCCAGATGCTGTTAAAAATCACCCCAAATTTCTTTTGAAGTTAGAAAAAAATGACTTTTAAAATTTAGATAATATTTAGAAGCAGAAAAATACTAATTTAATTTGTGTAGAAACTGCTCTCAAAGCAGCTCTATACAAGTGATGTATCTATTAATCCATGAACAAAAAGGAAAGAAACATACTGAATACTTGAAGTGATAATCTGAGTCCACCAAGGATTCTGGAAACACTGTGTCACTTGAACAGGGCCAGAATTTCAGTCTTTGTGCTTAGTAGCACAGAGGTGGACCAAAGGCTGTCTCTATAAAAAAAAAAACTTGAAGTCCAAATTTACATTAAATATGTCAGTACAGTTTCCATCTCCACTGCATTTTGTACCTAACCTGTGTTTGTGACAAACCTGTACTTCAGATAGATACAACCTACTCCCTGCCTGACTCCCTTAGAGAAGCCTTGACAAGGGAGTCCCTTGAATTAACCCTTGGGCTTTCAAAACTGTCTGATTGTTGTTTTGCATACAATGCCTGTTTTGCAGCTCCTTTGTGAACAGTGCTTGTTTTCAGTTACATGATGTGTAAAAGCACTTGTGAAAGACACACAAAACCCCCAGAACTTTTTAAATTGTATTTTTGTAGCATGAGAACTTTTAGAGATGTGGGGTTTTTTTCCTCAAAACATCTTTGACAAGCAGGCTTGTCTAGGAATTTGAGTCCAAACATTGACAGAGTAAGAAGCCTATTCTGCTGTGTCTCAGAGAAGGCATAGCATTGTGTATGTCTCACTGTTAGTATTCAAGGCCAGGTTGGATGGGGCTTTAAGCAATGTGGTCTAGTGAAATGTATCACTGCCCATGGCTGGGGAGTTGAACTAGATGGTCTTTAAGAGGCCCTTTACAACTCAAACCATTCTGCACGACTCTGTAAGTATCTTGTGGGATGAGTCCCTGTCACACGTTATTCCTGAATCATCCTTGAATATAATATGAAGTAGCAGCATTTCCTAGAAAGGAGCAATGCCTCCCGACTGGGGAAATCACTGGCAATTAAATAGTCTGTGCTGTGGCACGCCAGTGCCTCAAGCCTGTGGCATGGCCTTGTTTTATTTCTTGACAAAATTCAAATGTATCAAAACCATAAATTGTCTTCAAATTTTACAATAATTTAAGAGGACAGATTAGTAAGGCCCAGGGTGAAATTTCATACCAAAATTAGAAGAAGAGGGATCTGGCTCAGCATCATGACAATCATACAAGGTTTAAGGAAGGGATCCAGTTGTAGTATTTCTTATGTATGAATTAGTGAGCAATTAGGATATTTAGGAGAGGGGACTTTGGACAAGGGGGACTTTGAAAGGGGAAACCTGAATCTGATTTTAGCCATATCAAAGCTGCATGCAATAAAGAGTAGCCCTGATATTTAAGTAGAGACAAGTGGATATCTTTTTCTTAACCAGACAAGAATTTATTTTGGTTAAAAAAGGAAATAAAATCTTCTGAAATCTCAGTAAGTTTCTGTCTCCCATTAAGATTTACCCTTGGGTCCCATGGTAACACCCCCAGGGCATTTGTTCATTTGTCCTTCTGGAACATTTCTCCCATCTGTGTTTTCCCTGCTCCATTTCTGGCTGTGTGCATGTACAGCACGCCATGTACAGTATGGTATGTGACACACATTAATACATATAGATAGCCTTCTGCTTCTGACCTTACAAACTGTCCACTTCAGCATTGTCATTCTATGAAATGTCCAACTGCAGTCCAAGAAATGCATTTTAAATGTGAATGCAAACATTTCTATTACTGATAACACCAACACAGCATTTTCTGCTTTGCTGGGATTAGGACCTTGATAGTTAAAGTTACATTGGGGTAACGACAGTCCAAGGTTGTGTCCTTTACAGACATGGCAAAGGAAGGGGAGGCCTTAGATATGTCTCTGCTGATAAAATTAAGAAGGATTATTTCTTGTGTTTGGTGAGATTATATTAAAAGTGAAAGAATATATTTGTTACCCATAAATATGTTAGGTCACAGAAACTGGGAGATATTTATGTGTTGCACTGCATTGCAGTTGTATTTCATTCATGCTGAAAGTCTGATTTTAGAAAACAATTTGAAATCGGATAATGATGAAAATAAATGCCTCTCTCCTCAGTGAACAGCCATCTTCTCATATGAACAGGAAAGCAGTTGCTATTTAGCTAGGGACACCTTAAAAAAAAACATAAAAGTGTTGTGATCTGCAAAGAGAACCTCTCAGGAAATTTCAGCTTAGAAGGCAAACTCTGAATATGCTTCACCATGCTTCACTTTCATGCTCCATAAAATGGGGGTAATAATCTTTATTGATCTGTCTACCTTTTAGCAACACATTAAGGACTTAAATTGTATCTTTACAGTCTTTTGAAGAGTCTTGATATATGCAGCTCTTACAATAGAGCTTAGTAGCTGGGCTTGCCATTTTATCAGGTTCTCCCACAGCAGAGCTATCCTGCTTTCCTTTATGGTTCTCTGGTCTTCCCATGCTAAGTCCTTCTCACTGGGCAGGTTTGGTAAATCAATGATGACTTCAGCACCTACCACTTGTTACGTGAGCTGCCATAGTTAGCTAAGCGCCCTCTTCTTGCTCCAGGAGTTCTGGGTTGTCACCCAGAACTTCATGTTTGAGCCTACCCCAAGGCACATCACTGGGTGTGACTGCTGAAGGAGCAGTCGCTTGTTAGGACCCTCTCACTCAATGGAGTCATATCATAGTCTAATAACGGAGAGGGTGACAAGAGCCACCTGCCCCTCCAAGTATGCCTGAATGACTTGGATATCTTTGCATGATGCATTTTTAAGAATTAATTTTCTGGGGTTGTTGTATATCACCTCTGACAATTTCAATAGGCAGAGGTCTTCAGGTCTCTGTTACTCTTCACCTGTTTTCATTTAATATTCGTAGCAAGAGATTCAGTGTTGTTCTACTTTTGCACTCACACAAAGCACCTTAGTAGTCTGCCCAAAAAGCTAACTGATGTTTTCACTAAAGTTATTTTAGTGCTAATTTTACACTGTATTGTATCGGTTCCATTGATATAATATAAAATAATTGTTGAAATCAATAGGAATGTTAATTTTTTGTTTTATATGTTTTTTTGGGGAACAAACTTACTTTTGAGTTTCATTGGGAATACTTCAGCCTATTTTCATGAGGAAACTAGTCTGTGACTACTGCTATGTGTACTTCCCTTTCTCTCTCCATCTGTTCAGCTCTCCATACCTACTTAATGTCTTTGAATCAGCTGATTAATTTCTATAAAATTTGTCAGAAACAAAGAGATCTAAAAAGATGACTAAATGGAATGAGAACCAGCAGACAGACTGAGGAATACTACCCTGTTTCTATCTCCACTGAGGAAGAAGAAGGAAAACTTGGTCATAATCCACCCTCTTTCTCAGCAGCCCAGTAGGTCAATATGTGGTTGCATAGACAGGACAATTGGGATCAGTAGTGGGAGTCAAAAGGGACAACGCAGTGTGGTGAATGCTGAGGATAAAGAGGAAGAAGCAAGGTTTCTGGAAAGGGAAGACTGGAAGTCTTATAATGGAGTAGATATTTTCTGGGAGGCTATGATAAAGAGAGGGGAGATACAGTGATGGAAACAGAGATGTGCTATGCTTTTCTTATTTTTATTTTTCCTGTTGCAACAGTCCTATGACTCCAGCTTTGTATGTTGCTGTTTGAAAAAAAAAGGAAAAGTTTGGATTTAGGCTCAAGTTTCATCAGAAGTTTATTTCAGATTCTCTAATACTTGTAAAAAAGAATCTTGCAACAGCATAACTTTTTTCAGCCTAGCAGCTTATTGACTGACAAGCTTTCTTACGACATCTCTTTGACATCTCATCCTTATGTTAGTTTTACAGGCACATTCACATTTTAGGAAATCACTGTATTCTCAGGTCTGAGATGTCACAAGTATCTCTTTCTGAAACTACTTGCCCCAGAAATGTTAGCTAATATATCTTATCTAACATCAGCCCCCCTGTTGTGTTGTACTTCATAGTTGTCATCCAAAACCAGCTGCATTTTAATGGATGTATCTTAACAAGACATTCCCTGAAAGATACCTGCATCCCTTTGTAACTTCCTAGATCACAAAGGGGTAATAGGTGGTCATCTAGAGTACCAGGTATCAGAAAATCAAGTAAAATTACACAAGCACCACTACTATCATTATATATGGATGATGCAGAAAGCAAGACAAAAAGACTGATACTTTTATCTATTTCACTCTGTGTTAAAATGAATATTGGAAACAAACCATGATCCAGGGCCCAGAGTGTGGCCCAGCATTTGTTTCATACTCTCTTAAACCACAGCAGATTTGTTGCAGATGACAGTGGACAATTTTAAAATGTACAGGTGATACGTGACGTGACAAATTAATTGGAAAGTCCTTATCACCCCAGTAAAGGAATGACTGTTTCCCACCCTCAGCCTGTCTTACCAGTCTCTCTGTGCTTTTTTCACCTAAGTTTGATTCAACATGCAGAATATAAGGAATCACGTGTGGCAAGTATATGTGGCATGTGTGCATTCTCCCTGTGTTGTTTCTTCCAGATTATTGGAACAATCCCACTGATGCCTAATCCAGTCCCATCCAGCCAGGCAGCAGGTGGAGCTCAGGGACTTCAGGTGCAGCCGATCACTCCACAGTTACTGACCAATGCCCAGGGTCAGATCATCGCCACTGTCATCGGCAACCAGATACTCCCAGTGATCAATACCCAGGGAATAACACTATCGCCGCTCAAACCAGGCCAGCAGGTAAAGTGTCTGTAGCCTGAATGATTATCAAAACAGACACACAGAAATTTTCTGCTCCTCACAGACACTCTCATGGCCTCTCTAAAAATCCCCACTTTTTACCATTTTTAATAACAAAAAATTAATTCTCTCCTGCCTAGTGTATTACTGAATAGAATATGTGTAGTAATTAATAATGTCATATTATATAATTTATTTTTACATTCAAGGATTTTCCAGCTATTCTTTTTCTTTTCAAAGTCAGTATACCACCAATTAAGATGTTTTCTGCAGTGAAAATGCAATAGGAATATGAGCCAGAGGAGACCCATCTGGCCTATAAAGTTCAGTCCCTTAGTGGTAACCTAGTAAACTGGGGCTTGAAATTATTTGGAACATTCGGGGAAAACAAGGAAAAATATAAAATCCTATTAGATTTCCTCACTGGAAAATCAGATATGATTGTGTGTAATTGGGTAGACAGACAGTATTCTGGGGAAATTATTACTCAGTATAAGGTAGCAGGTAGTTGACAGACTTAAGGATGGATCCAGTGACCACACTGAGGTCCAAAAACACTTCTGTAGTCCTTCTTATAGTACTTTAGAGCCAAATCCATTAGTTTTGCCTACTATCTGTAGAGCAAGGAATTGTAGTCCCACATTTTTTGTCTGAAAGAGAGGAAATTGAGAACAGAAAATACATCAAATGTTATTACCAAAAAGGCAGTTACAAAAATGTCCCTCACTTAAATATTCAGTTTAGCATTCCTACTGCTGGTAGTGCTCATTTGCCATTCCTGCTGACACCTCCAGGCATAGTGAGCAGCTTCTTGTATATCTTGTATGCTGCTGAGAATCCCAGGCCACCTGAACTCCAAACTGATTTTTTTTTTTTTTTTCCGAAGTAGAGAACCAGTGGATCTCTAAGGTCACTTTTTTGTTTGTTCTGAAAACATTTCACATCCCATTGGCTACCT
This sequence comes from Erpornis zantholeuca, assembly GCA_013400515.1. Classification (NCBI taxonomy): domain Eukaryota; kingdom Metazoa; phylum Chordata; class Aves; order Passeriformes; family Timaliidae; genus Erpornis; species Erpornis zantholeuca. Next base: position 99,300 of record VZTN01004332.1, on the reverse strand, counting down.
GTTTTTTTCCCATCCTATCCTCTGTGGTATCTAGCATAGGCATTTTCCAAAGCACTTGTCATTTATCTAACTCTATTTTATTTAGTGGGAGTGTTCTTGCACTACTGGCAAATGCTTTTGCATGGTTGCATAAACGTGGTTTCAAACAAAGGTGAATGGATCTGAGGACAGGCTCCATGTTCTCCACCGCAGGAAAGCCTGACAATGGAATATGAAACTCAGCAGTTTACATTTGGTTTCCTGAGGGTGTGTGGGATGGGGGTTTTTTTTGTGCCAGTCCCCTGAGGGGATTAGACCTTTCCCTCCATTATGGGGGAAGCACTCAAAAATCGTAGCAATTCTGAGATCCCATTTGAAACTCATGAAATTTAGACGTAAAGAGGAGGATAAAGGACCTGTATTATTGCCTGAGACATTCTCACATGCAGAGCAACTCACCTTCTGAGTCCTGCATCTAAACAGCCTCTTCCAGGCGATGTCTGCCAGTAGTGTCAGTGGGCACAGAGGGCACAGAGGTGTAACATTTTCTGCACAGCTCGTGGCACTGGGGTCACATAAAGGGACAAACTCTGAAAGCTGCAGCTTGCTGAATGAGCAGGTGTGCAAGGCAGGAAGCACTGTTTAGCCACATGGTGCTGTCCTGTGCTTGTTCACCCAACCTGTGTGCTCATGGGCAGGGATCAGCTGGCAGAAATATCCATCAGCAGAGAACTGATTATGTCCAAGAGCCAAAGATGTTCCTCATTAAGCTGGTCTGCCCAGCAGTGCTATGGAGGTAGAAAACATTCTTTTGCCAATACTATTTTCACAGGGTTTGGTCTCTGCCTCTTTCTTACACAGAATCCTGAGGTCCCAGGGGTTGCAAGAAGGGCCACCAAACAACACAGTCTCCTTACCTTCGATCAGCCTTTCTTGAAGTTTAATCAAGACAGTATTTTTGATCAGGGAGATGGAAAAAATGTAGTGCAAATAGTACATGAAAAAAAAGCTATACATTATCGTTTTTATAGGAACCACAGAAAATTATTTCTATGTATTTGTGCTCCCTCTACTGGCTCTTCAGGTTTTACTGAAAGAAGTCAGAGAAAGCTTTGCCATGAATTTCAGTGGGAGAGCAAAAGATACATGGGAGCTAGGTTCCTCATAGGAATAGTGCTGATGGGCAGTGAAAAACCATTGAGCTAATACTATACAAACTGTTGTATCATTTGAAAAGTGAAAATATTTGCTCGAAGTTTAAGGAGACCCTGGATTTATTTATTGCCTGGGTAGAGACTTAAACTAACTATAGTATTTGGCTAATGATAGTGTGTTAAGTCAAAAGGTTTAAAATATAATTTCCAAAAGAACTGAGTGAGTGTTCCAAATCAGGGGGCTCAGCAGGAATTCAAAATATTTTTTGAAAATAGTGTCACACAGCATTTGGTGTCTTATAACTTGATGAAAGAAGCTTCAGCAGGGGGAAAGATTATGACACAAGTTTGGGGAAAGATTTTACTACGTCATTAAGAAATAAATGCGGGAAATAAATAATGTAGTAAAAATGTTCCAGTTACAGATAATCCTAGTTTCACTTTCAACTTGTCACTTCCTAAGTACTTCAGGAGAAAAAGAGGTGATTACAAGCAATGATAGTGAGCTGCTGCTTGTTAGCTGAGTCACAATAATTGAACCTTTGTAAGCTGTTCCAGTTGCTAAGTAATGCATGCTAGTGCTTACTTTTTCCCTGATGACTAAAGACTTAAATGCCTCAGATATTGTTTTTAGTCAGCTTTACTTACGTAGACTACATGCGTTATTTATTCATATGACTTTTTTAGTCTTGGCAGACTAAAACCTCGATGTCTCCTCATGGAAATGAGTTCATAGAATACTTACACGTAGTGTAAAGCAGTGTTTCTTTTTCTGCACTGTAAATAGGTTGCTTTTCAATGTACACAGGTGAGTCTGAGGTAGTCCTGTTCTTCCTATATTTAAGTATAAATATATAGTTTCAGGTTTTGTTCTTTAAACTACTCATGTATGGGATTGCTCCTCTTCAAATTACACCAAGTAGGTAAAATTTCAGGTATTTTACTATTTTCCAAGATTTCGCTAATCTAAGCAGTATCTGTGCACACACCAAGAATTCTCCTAGAAATCACAATGGCTTTCTAAAGCAGGCAGCTGTTTGCACTCCTGTTTTTGCCCGTATCCATTATATCTCTGTTCATGGACGAGTTTTTCTTTGCCTTTAATAAATTTTGCCATTCATCTCCCAGTCATTTCCACACTAATCTCTTCGAGATTTTTTGATCAGAACTGAATGCCATGGTCACAGTGAGGATGCATCTCTGTTTTACATAACATTATAATATTTCAGCATTATTTTCTTTCTTTATCTCAGTACAGCCTAACATCCTGCTTTTTTCTATCTCTATTCATTGAACAGTTTTACTTAATAAGCAGATGTATCCACCATAATACATCTTTGCTTCCCTGATTATTATCATGTGTGTCACCAAAATGGTTCCTTTTGAGGTGAATCAGTTTGCACTGATCTACTACCTGTCATAATCCTCCCCTGGCATGTTCTAAACAGGATTTGTAAGTTTTTCCTGGTATTCTGTACTAACTGAAGAAATTCATGTGTTCTTCCTGCAGATTCCACTTTACCATTATTCACCCTCTTTCCTTCCTGGTTGCTAAAATCACTCATAAATTTGGTATAAATCCTTTGTTCTCTACTGGTATTCTCCTTTCTTGAAAAAGAAATAATAAAATTGTTCTCTAATTTTATGTTTCTTGCTTTACAAGCTCTTTGTCCCATAATAGAAGAGTACCTTGTAACTTAACTTTGCGTCTCATGAGGAATTTTGTCAAAATATAGGTTGCATGGCTAAAGGCACATAGTTTTTGAGAACACATGAATTTGTTCCAAAAACTTGTTAGCATTGTCATTTACTATCAGATCTGAAAAAATTGTTTCAAGGTGTTCTTTCATATCACTAACAACACAACCTTAACACCAGCACAGCTGACAGAAGAACTTGAACCATGAACCGCAGTCTTACAAAATTTAGGGAAGGATTCACCTTGCTTAACTTACTCATAGAGGAGTTAGGTATCTGGTGTAAGCTAGTTAACTGGATTTCCTGTATAACTATAGAAAAGGAGAATATGCATGTCCAGTGGAAAACTCAAGATGTCAAGATAGAAAAATTTTTGTATAGGTTGATCTCTAGTAGGTATCCTAACATATCTATTGTTTCCATTGACATGAGAGAGGGATAGGATAGCTATTTTAGGACTGTCAATTGATTCTAAGGTGAGTGAAACTGACTAAGAAGAATCCAGCTTCCAGTGATCACTGGGGTTCAAACACATTCTTGTTTATGAATTCCCTAAACAGCTTTCTTAATAATAATTGGTGTTTTCATAATTTTTTCTTGCCCATACAGAAGCAACTTCTGGACATTCTATTGTTCTCTCTGGTATACCTCATAAAGAAGCTCCCCTTCTCACTCTTTCCTGGCTTTTTTCTTTCTACATACTAGCTTCATTAAATCAGGACTGTAGTCCCTGTTGTCCTTAGTCTTGTTTTATCTACAATGCCTGCCAGAACTTTTCATATTTCATCATGTCTTCGAGCATGGCCAGGTTTGGGCTTCTGCCAAATCTAACACAGTAAAATGAGCTACTAGGCAGCATTTTCCTACATTTTCAGTTCCCCATCTTTGTTTTCATTGGCTATCATGCTCCAGATTAACTGTTGAAAAGACAGATACCTCTCAGATGGGTCTGTGGTGAATCTTGTATATCAACTTGCCAAATTTCATGTTAGACACTCTCTTTCTGCAGTCTCAACCTGCCACAAACATCCTCCCATCTTGTTATCACATCTCCATGCAATCCTTTGTTATTCTCTCCCATTAAAATCTAACCAGCTCTCAATCATTTTCTCTCTGCAATGCTCCTATAGCTTTGATGCTGTCTTGCTTTATAAGAAATGCACTCTTCTTTCTCTGTGTTTCAATATAGTCACTAAACTGTGTTGTCTCAATCCAACTTTGTTTTTCTTTTACTTTTTATATGACTCAGTGATAAAGGTGACGATTTTTCTCGCTTCTTTCTCTTTTCCTCTACCATCATCATTGCATAATTCTATTTCATCTATGGATAAATTACTCGATTTTTGAGATTCAAGATTACAAGGCTATTAGCTAGTACAAGGGACTTTCCATACCACAGCACTTGACTTGTAACTTCATCTTCTTTCTGACCAGTTTTCTTTGTGGCATCAGCACTTGTAGGAGAAGGATATCTCAAAAAAAGTCGATATAAGTGCACCAAACCACTGGGAATAGGAAGATGTCTCTATATTACCTGTGTCATTCTAAGCAACTGAGGCATAGAAAGAGTAAAATGCTGTTCACTGTAGGAATATGAGGGTTACCTTTGAATTATGCACCTACACATTTAAAACTGTTACTATAATACTACTGTAATATTTGCATTATCAATTAATGTTATTAATTGATAATAATATGTAATTAGTGATTAATGTATTGTCAATAATATTGTTCTTATATTGACATTATATACTTCCTGATAGGAAGTAAAAAAATTACTTCTTCACCTAATTTGCATATAAAATTATATCTTCTACATAAATCCATCTATATTCTCAACCTCATTTAGCAAGTTGAAAGACCTTCAACAACAGTGTGCTTTGAAAGTAGCTGTGATTCAGTAGAAGGGCTTTAAAAGAACTTCAACAGATGATATCAAAGTCTGCATAACTGATGCCAGTTATGTCCATAGCACAGTCTTCATTTTGGGTGGAGTATGTGCATAGCCAGTGTGAACCTAAGGACCTTTATTGTATTAGTTTCCAAATGTACCTATTCTGTCAGTCTAAACAGTGTGTATAGACACCTTTTATACTATATGTACTATACTATATTGTACTATACTAAGAAAGAGGATGCTTATTAAGTATCAAATACCTTTCATATTCAGATTCATATGCACTCGCTTGAATTTATTTGAGTAAGATAAATTAGGGCAATGTATTTGTGAAATACTCTGGCAGAGTTGACTGTGAAAGGGATTTGGCATGAAGGATGGGGATATGTGTATAAACTTGTTCTTTCTATTTGTTAGAAAATTTAAGGAAACATCTTCGAAGCCCATGCCTGCTCATTCAGTATGAGTAGGTTTGAAAACAGACTTCATCTGCCATGGTGCTCTTGAATCCTGTAGTGTCCTCTGCACATCATTACTCTTTCTCAAAATCAAACGTATTTTAGGAAACATTTCAGGAAATGTATACAGAGCAGAGGACTCCATTTGCAGGAAAAATAGAAGAATGAAACACTTAAACTACTACTACTATAAGGCATTATCATGGAATTTCAAAGTGTTTGGGAATGTCTTTTTATATCAAGATATTTGTTTTTCAGACCTTCCATGGACTTTAGTTTTTACTAGGGCTAATGTCCATATTTCCCAGGATGGACTAGCTGACATAAAAAAAAATTGAAAATCTTTATTTATAACATAAACGGGATTGCTTAAGATGTCTTTCTTGCTCTTTGTACCACTTCATCTCTTCTGCCCTTTTTGTTATACTTGTCTTTTTCACCTCTGTCTTCTCTAATTTGTTGTGTTTCCTCATCTCTCAGATTTCCTTTTCATTGAATCATAGAAAAATAGGACTAGAAAGGACCTGAAGAGGTCATGTAGTCCATCTCCTCCCCCTAGGCAGGATCAGCTGTACCTATATCATTCTTGACAGATGTTTGTCTAGCTTGTTCTTAAAAATCTTCTGTGATGGAGGTTCCCTGATATCCCTAGGCAACCTAGACCCCTTTCCTTAGCATTCAGAAGGTCTTCCTGATGCCTGACCCTAGCTTCCCTTACTGCAATTTAAGTTCATTATTTTCTTCTCCTTTCCATTAGGTCCATATTTTTCCCTTGCTGTTTGTCCAGACTCTCTAAAACCAAGTAGCAGCTCTGTTACGATACAGGGCAATATTTGTTCAAAAGTTCTCTAGATTTCCACTTAGTTTCTTTATCTTTCCTTATTTCGTGCAAAATACCTTGTTACCCTATCACTAATATGCAGCTTTATGGATGCAGAGAACAACATGCCTGNCCTCTAGCTGCAGTGTGCACACAAGTATTGCTGCCAGATACTGATCACTGTTGCATACAGTCATCATTCTGGCATGTCTACTATATCCACCTACACAGAATGGCACTTACCGCAACTGCTTCTGTAATTTTTGTGTCTCCTTCTGTCTTTGGATGGAAAATGCACAACAGTCATAAATATAATTCATATCATATATACGTGTCCAAAATTGGAAAAAGTCAGCTACTGCAAGTTCAAATTGATTCTGTCATCTAGAATCTAATTCATAATCTAATCGTTGCCTCTCCTTAAGGCTATTTCTGGAGTGGAAATTATAGTGGATGAAAAGAGAGAGCATTTTAATGCAATTTCGTGCCATAGATAACTATCATTGTTTAAGCAGGACATTTACAGTTTAACCATAATGTCTGTAAAGCACAGGGGGTGCTGGAAATTATGTAGGGAGTTAAAGATGGAATCCTCCCTCAGTCTCTGCTCAGGCCTTAAGGTGACTCCTCGGCCTCTTCAACCCCATTGCTTGCTTATCTCTCACAAGCAGTGAGTCAGAAACCAACCCGTAAACATCCCTTATATATTGCTGTTACACCTAGGGCTACTGTGAATCCAAACTTCACTAGCTGTATTCCTTTATGCCTAACTAAATTTTGAGAATGTCTTATATTTGTTTAAATATTTCTGGACTTTCAACAAGAAAGTTGCCAAGCTTCTGGGTATTCCAGTTATTTTAAAAATATATGCATTGTACAAAACATGTGCAGAGACTGAAACACTTCCTAGACTCAACCATCATATTCTGCACATGCTTCATAGTGACTCTGACTGAATGCATGGCTTGCATGCAGAGCTGAAAAATGCAGAGTGCCCTCTCATTCTAGAGCTTCCTGGAGGCTTCAGATTTATAGTGCATGTGCTCAGTTGNAATATCCTACATGCATAATTTAAGAACAAAATTCAGTCTTACAGACCTAATTAATTCCTTACCTCTGCAGTTATCAGTCAATACTACCTTTACTATTGACAGGAACATGTAAACCTCATGTAAAAGAAATACTAATAAGGCCCATTGCAGTTTTCAGTNATACGTGTCCAAAATTGGAAAAAGTCAGCTACTGCAAGTTCAAATTGATTCTGTCATCTAGAATCTAATTCATAATCTAATCGTTGCCTCTCCTTAAGGCTATTTCTGGAGTGGAAATTATAGTGGATGAAAAGAGAGAGCATTTTAATGCAATTTCGTGCCATAGATAACTATCATTGTTTAAGCAGGACATTTACAGTTTAACCATAATGTCTGTAAAGCACAGGGGGTGCTGGAAATTATGTAGGGAGTTAAAGATGGAATCCTCCCTCAGTCTCTGCTCAGGCCTTAAGGTGACTCCTCGGCCTCTTCAACCCCATTGCTTGCTTATCTCTCACAAGCAGTGAGTCAGAAACCAACCCGTAAACATCCCTTATATATTGCTGTTACACCTAGGGCTACTGTGAATCCAAACTTCACTAGCTGTATTCCTTTATGCCTAACTAAATTTTGAGAATGTCTTATATTTGTTTAAATATTTCTGGACTTTCAACAAGAAAGTTGCCAAGCTTCTGGGTATTCCAGTTATTTTAAAAATATATGCATTGTACAAAACATGTGCAGAGACTGAAACACTTCCTAGACTCAACCATCATATTCTGCACATGCTTCATAGTGACTCTGACTGAATGCATGGCTTGCATGCAGAGCTGAAAAATGCAGAGTGCCCTCTCATTCTAGAGCTTCCTGGAGGCTTCAGATTTATAGTGCATGTGCTCAGTTGTTGAATAGTTTGGTGACTGTATGTGTAACATAGCTGGAAAATGTTGGATTTTCTATCTCCCTGAGAAATACTGACAGGAAATGGTGTAGAATCATTAAAAAATTATGGATGGAAGGTTAAGGTTCAAGAGATTATCCAGTCCAATCTTTCAATCTCAAGTGGAGTAGCTATTCCAGTTTTTGCTACTTTGGTCCTAACCACTGTCATGGAAACCCATGGATTCCACCAGTAATCTGTGCCAGTGTTTCACTGCCATGTTAGATAGCTTTTTCCAACATATAATTTGAACCTCCCAGATAACTAGGCCTCATTCTCTCCATTATAAAATGTAAGACAGAATAGTGATCTCCTCTTTCATTAGCTTCGCCTGTATTCAAAGCAGCATCATATCCCACTTGGTCTTCCCTCCTTTAGGTTAAACGTGACCAGTTCATTACAGGTGTCTTCGTAAGACTCAGTTAACTGCCAGGCCTTCAGCTATTCTAATTATTTAATTCTACTTGGTCCAGATTTTTCTGAAGTCTGGTACCTATCTGTGAGCATGGTATCCCGCTCTCCAGAGGTCTTTCCAGGGCTCAGTAGAAAAGATGCACTTCACATGCACTGCAGACATCACTCCCACTCACATGGCTTGGTATGGGAACTGCCTTTACTTTACTTTTGAAAAAACAGAGGATTGCAGCCAGCATGTTCAAATGCACAGAAACATTTTAATTCCTAATCCTGTAATCCAGACTGTCAAAACTTCCTCCCAGCATGTCATCAGCATGTAAATTTAGTAAAGATAGTCCCTGCTTGATCATCAGATCATTAAGAAAATATTGAGTAGTGCAGAATGAGGACAGATTTCTGTGAAGCACCATGCATGTACACTTCTGTTTCCACAGATATCTCATCCTCAGTTTTGTTTTAAAACTTCTTTGGCATTCATTCTGCAGCAATTTCACCTAAAGTATGCTTCCTTAGGTTATAAAGAATGTCACATAAGGGAGTGTCGAGACACTTGTAAAGTCAAACCACCTACTGCTTTTTCCCTGTCCGCAAGGCCAATTACCCTGTCTTAGAGGGAGATCAGATTGGTTTGACACAGTTTGTTCCTAACAATCCATGTTGTCTGTCG